>VKOC01028176.1:0-33794 GCA_009364415.1 Spea multiplicata
TGTGTGTGTGGATTGGTGTATATGTGTGGATGAGTATGTGTGTGGATGAGTATGTGTGAGGATTGGTAAGGGTGTGAGAGTGATGGGTGTCATGCTGTACCATTTCCAATGTCTTTTTCATGATCTAATTATGCTCTAAAAGTACATCATAACTCCCATCACTCTATACTGTTCCAGTGGCAGAGCTGGGAGGCAGAGGCCTTGCACCCCCACCGCAGGACTCCTGAAAGGTAAGTGAACTTCCAAGAGGGAGAGGGTAGATAGTTAGGAGGGGGTAGTTGCGGCGGACTTAAGGGGCTCTGCGTTAATGTGGCCATATAGGACCAGTCAGTCCGGTCCTGACTGGGCCTATTTTAAGGTGGGGGTTACATAGTGAAAAGGGGGAACATAGTGAGAAGGGGCAGATAAGATGAAGAGAGGGGGTAGTGTGAATGCGTATGAGAATGAATAAATGTGTGAATGAATTGTGTGAATGTGTATGACAATGAATTCATGTGAGGATGAACTGCTTGAATGATTTGTGAGACTGCATTAATGAATGTGTTAATGATTTGTGTGAATGATTAAATGCAAAGATGGTACATGAAGGGTGGGCTTTAACAATAAATAAATAAATAAATAAATAAATATGGGCTGCTCAGGCTTAAATGCCCGGGCCTATTTTTTGTCCCAGTCCGGGCCTGCCCATGAGTCATGCAAAATTATCTGAATAGGTAGCTAGGTCTGACCTGGACATATTGTCTAGGTTTCTTGGGACATGGAACAGACATCCTATGTTTATTCCTCTTCCCTTAGGGGAAGTCATCTTCCCCATTCCTATCTATGTGCCCCTACCACAAATATAAAGTAAGTCTTTGAACATCTGAATCAATATGATTTATCTTGCTTATCCTATGTTCTTTAAGTCAATGTCACCACAGGTTCATTGTTATGGTTTAGTTAAAATTCTCGATAGACTCTTTAGCTTCTAAACACACATCACAGTATGTTGATGGACTGTATTATGGAGATGTGACATTTCCTTTATAAATATATATCCCTCTTTGTTAAGATATGTCTTCAAATAACAGACATGAAATGTAAAACAGTGTATTATTAGACAGCATGATCTTTCTTGGTATATAATGTTCTGAAGTGTTTACTCGCCGCACTGCATTAGGGAAATAGCTTCTAAAAAGGTTTCTATTGAACCAGGAGACATTATTGTACAAATGCATTTACTGCAGATAGAAATTAGAGAGAACAGAATCTATTTTCTGAGAAGAAAAAAAACTAAGCTAAAGCCCAGAACCTATTCGCTGTAACTTAATCACTGTAAAGAAAATAAACATTGCTCATTTAAAGTGCTTTCAATCTGACTTAGGGAACATTTTATATATAGGGTAGTTGGTTTTAAAATACGTAGAAGGGGAAATGATATATTCTATTGTACAGGGAAAGTTAACCTCTTGAGGAGGCACAGACCAACTATGCAGCTCTTTTGACGTGGTTATCTTGCTACGGTCTGAAACTCAGCACCACAAAGTGGTTCTTTGGGTAAGGTGGGTGCGTGGATAAACCATTCACTCTGCCCACTACTGTATGTATCAAGGGTTTTTAAGTAGGGTTCTTAGGTTGTCCTCAAGTATAAGGATATCAACACCTCTCTCCTAAAATGATTAGCAATGTATTGGCAGCAGCAATAGAGACATATTTGCCACCTACCACACCATTAATCACAGAGATCTGTGAAGTGCTTTTGGGCTCCAGTTGTTTCTGCAGCACCTGTACTTGATCCCGTTTCTCTTTGATATACACTGTGTATAGAAGACTATTAAGACACAAGCTGACTGCTGATGCTATAGTTTGGGATCACTTTCATTTGGCCAACATCTTATCCTTAAATGAAAGTGTTACGTTTGCAATTTTGAGAAGGCAAGTAGTGTAGATAGCAACTCGTGAAACTGTCTAATGATCAGGGCGATGCCATTGGTTGCTATTGTCATAAGAATACTTTTCTCACTTCTTCCACATAACATTTGAACTCCACAATGCAGTTTTTAAGTATTTTATTGTATTTAAAGTGTACTGACACACACTGGAAATCTCACCTACAATCTGGTCGGCTAAAAAAAAGATCAGTAGACTATAGCGGTAACTAATTTTGCTTCTGTTCGTCTCCTTTTTCGTAGGTTTTCTCGTACCATTAAAGTCATCTGCCTTATTTAAGATCAGTATATGCTGGGGCAGAACATTAATTGGTTAGTAAAGGTCTGTTCACCATAGATTTTCATAAAAGGTCAGTCTCATGGAACAACCAGTGTAATATTTCAGTAACACGCTGTGTGAGCACAGCTATCACAATGTTATTATGAAGAATGACCTACAAATCTTAACACTATGAAAGAAATGCATGTAACTGCCAATGTTCCCGTGTAAACACACAATATCTATAATATAGTGCTGTTTGTATACAGTGCAATTAGCTCAGCTTATTTGGCGTTTGTGTCAACAATAATTGAGTCAAAAAGGTAAAAATTGCATATACGTGCATTCACCAATATGGCTGTGGCTGTTGCACAATTTGGCTGCTGCAAAATTAGTTACCGCTATAGTGGCAGCATTAAGAAAACTACTATGAGACATTATTTGGGCATTAACCTGCCCATATTTGTAAACTGGTATTTATAAATTGTATTGATAAATACAGAAATAAGGATAAAGTGACCACGGTTTCTAAAAAACTCATCACCAAATGCTAATAACATGGACCGCAAGAAATGAAGAGGCCTACTCATTTAATTATAGGCTTCCTTCTCATTAGATGAGAGATTAAGAGAAAGCTATATGTATATGAACTCTGTACAGGTTCTTTGTGAAGCCACTTGATTCACAAAAGGTCTAAACTGTTACATTTTGTTTCACTGGATCAATAAATGAAAGCATTTGATTGCGCAATTGTCCTAAATTCATTGTCTTTGTTTCTAGGGCTTTGTCTTGGATTGCATAAAATTGCTATGTGATGTGTTAATTGCAGTAGTATATTGGTAACTAGCACAGACACCTGCACTTGCCTTTCTTCGTAAGTTAATAGCAGAGGAATTAACTCATTAACAAACAAGTTATGCACTGCTATCACTTATTCTATGTTGATTGGACACATCTCCCCTTTGAAAAGAACACTACACAACTTACCGATTTTGTCATCTTGCCATGGGAATAAAATGGCTTAATTTTAACTCTTTACCATCTTTATTGCTTCGGGGGATATTTACAATCTTACATCTGGAACCCCAGTTTAGTCTAACAGTCTATTCCTTTATATCTTTATGCATATTGAATCATTTCTTGTGGTGATTTAATTTGAGTATTCCTTGGAGAGGTTGAAGCGGACTCAAGTCCAGCTCTTGACTTTTATCCGGCCAACAAAGAAAAAGATGTGGAGTCACGTGAGCTTTTAGAACCTCACGGGTCTCGTATTGCCAATATTGTTAATGTTAACCAGTGATACTGTATTAACCAGTTGTGAAGAAATAGATTCTCTCTGATTTTAAAATGCAATCGTTCACATGGATTTTTTATTCTTTTTTTCTCTTTGGCATTTTTCTTTTTTTAGTTTATATGTGCAATGAGATTTGAAACCTCACAAAGAGCATATTCTATATTTTACAACTGTGATTATCAGAGAAAAACTCTGAATAGAAATATTGTAGAAATAAGTAATAACCTACAAAGCTGGTGTATTTTTCCTACAAACTTGAATGTAAACTATCTGCGTATTCTACAGAGATTCGTATTATACCCAAGATTTTAAAGTACTGGTGCACTGTTTAAGACAATGCCAATTAAAAGCAAAGTCCCCTGAAAATATTTTGTTGGGTTTTCGTGCCATTGATGCATCATATTTGAACACTCTTTCTTTGAAAATGATAATAATATAATTTATAGGCAAAGAAATAGTCCTCCAATGTTGATCCTCTGGTAATTAATTTGCTAGAGGAATGCTGTCGCTACAACGCATATGATTTTTTTAGGTTGCATGGTAAGATAATATTAACATGCAAATAGCTGGTGTAATATTGGTTTGAAATTATAATAAAGAAATGGATTAGGCAGGATGATTAGACATTGGAATGACAGTAGAAACTAATAATCATCTTAATTCTTGCTTGATATAGGTTTGCTGTCTGTTTGAATGAACAGTCTTGAAGTAAAACCCAACGGTAGTTATTGAGGAAACCCTCCAGCCATCCACTCCTCTCTTCTGAGACATACTTTAGAAGTGCAATCAATCAGCCATTTCATTTTTATTTATTGTTTAATTTGAGCTTCTGTCTGGGGAACGCACATTTGTTTTCTCCTGTGTGTGGAAATAAGGAAACAGGCTGCTCTTTGCTAAACAGGCGGCTTCTCACTTAAGTACTGAACATGTAGAGTTTTAACATTATCCTTTAAAGCGACAGTAAAGATTTACTAAAAATAAATATTTCTTATATATCCAGACACTCAGATTAACACACATGTACACACTCACAAAAAAACACAATATCATATGTACACAAAATTATACACAAACATGTATTAACATACCTAGACACGCACACACACTAACATACCTACACACACCATTACCCTCTGCAGCCTCAGTAACCACGAGATTACGCAATGCAATGTTACGTGACCCCACTCAACCCCAGCCTCCATCTTGAAATTAGGCAAAGTGGATGGTCTGGAACTCGGGACTTACCTCTTTATCCCTCCTGGCTGAGCATGCTTTCAGCTTTCAATTTAATTGCCCCATTGCTGCCCACTCATCCACGCATGGTCTATAGACATCCCATTGTAACCTCTATAAAGTATTTTAGTTAAAAATGCTTCACTTTAAAAAAAAAAAGGTTGCAATCTGAAATTTGTAGTATATTTTTAAATGTTAATTACCAGTCACATTTTACAAAACTACTAGTTGAGTTGTATTTATTTTAGATATGCAGCTGTTATGTTTTACATCATATATCATTTTAACTTGGCTATATCCAAATCACTATAGCAATTTGGCTTAACTAGTCACTTGTCAAAAGTAGCACCATATGCTGCAAGGACAGCCAATAATAAAGAGGACCATCTGCAAAATGATGTGTAGCTTCATCCATCATTGTATTTTGTCTGTTCTTCTTTATTACATGTTTGCGTTGGAAAGTGTGACACAAGAGTAGCCATAACCAAAAGGATGCCACTATAGACTCATCAAATCAATACCTTGCGCAAGTAAAACAAAGGATACACTAACAGCCAGGCACCAATTCAAACTGATCTTTCATGAAGTGTGCATTAAATTATATACAGATGACGTAAAGTAAACAGAAACAAGGACTCAAGCTTAACAATGTCCAAAACAAGCAGCTTGCTATATTTCTTAAGTATGAGTTAGATTGTAAGCACATGTGAGCAGCCCCCTAGTCATCTTTTGTTTCTGTAAGTCCAAATATGATGCACTACTTGTCATGGCCTTTTTAGCTATTGGACAGCACAGCAGAATATGATAGCACTAGATAAAATAAAAAAATATCTGCCACATAGACTATTATTAATTACTTTTTGACCTATAAGCAAATTCAACTCTGCTGGTTGGCTGCTTTACAAAATGATTGCCCACCCTTTCTCTATTAAATAGAAACATGTAAGGTATTAGAGGTAATGTTCTAGGACCCATGGCTACCTGGTTCCAAGGGTTGTGCATCTCTGGGGTCTATTCACAATCACATAAAAGTGTTGAGTAACTGACGTAGTGATGTGACTGAAGCCATTCGTATACAGGTAAGCAAACTGGGCTGTGAAGTAAATCACAAAATCACAACATTTTGAGAATACTAACCAATACTGCTCTTCTATTTAATTAGGGTTTGAATCAAACGCCATCAATATGAACGTCATGCTGTTGAAAGAACGCCAATAGATTAGGTATGTCCAGAGGGCCATATTGTCTCCTAATGTTCACTGGACTTTCTGTGTTGCTTGCCGGAGGTGATTTCAGCAATATGCAGCACGGGATAATTAAATAACGATGAAGTTACGGAGGGAAGCTTACATTAAGAAAGAGAAAAGCCAAATTTTTAAACAGCACGGTTTACTTCATTGTAAAAAAACTTTTCGGAATCTATCGAAGTAGAAAAATGCTGGATGAGTTTTCTTTTGTCGTAAGGTTATGTTGCAGATTCTAAATCATTACCGTTAGGACAGAGATGTTGGACCAGACTGTTAAATCCAGACTGGTAATGACTTTACAGTCTGCGGAATCTCACAAACATTGACTCAGGGGTTTTAGTGTACTTGGAATAAAACAAGGTGAACTCTGAAGATCAAAAAAACTTCTAACATTTTTAGTCCTGACCTATATATTATAATAACTAACCATAAATCACGCGTACGACAGCTCAAGGAGTCTATAATTCTAAAATATTGATAGAGTGTTGGACTTTGGGTCGGTCAAAAGGTTAAGTTCAACAGTGCAGTTCTGGGTAGTAAAAATATGCTTTTGCAATTAAATTGTAGTTATTATTTTTAATGGGAAACCAAGTATCGGTGAACAGTACTATAAAACACAGCTTTTGCCAGGTAAAACAACACAGCAATCCACATAGGTCAATGTTGTCTCGTACAATAAACATTTAGTATAGGATTGTAAATAAAAAAAGGGAAAATATACAACAAAGGTGAGATAGGTTGCATTTCAAAAATGACACTTTAAAGTTATTGGGCGTGGGAATCCCATCTAATAAAAATGGCAGCATTTCATTTCATGTTACTAAACATATGAGATTAATCTGTTGAAGGGTTTTAAAAAAAGTGGTTCAATGATATCAATAAAAGTTGGAAATAATCAAGAGTAATTGATATATCGCTAGTATTTTATATTAATTTAGTATTTAGCGCTATTCAGTGGGACATGATTGGTTATAGCCTTTCATTTCATAACCTGAGCCAAGGCCAAATATACACAAGACAATGAGATTAGAGGACTGCTCATCCAGAAATAGTAGAGCCCACTTTTCTCTCTCCGGGACCCCCCCATTCTACCCACTGTCTGATCTGACAAACTTCATCGTATGGTAAGAATGTCTCCTACATGCAAAGATGTAGCCATAACTTTTCTTAACTACTGGGTGTTATAACAGAATTTTAATGTATATCAATGAAAGTTAGATCGTATATACAGGATTCTAAATTTAGTCTTAAATAAGCCGAATAACATGTAAGATTGAAAGGCAAAAGGTTGCAGATGGTGTTTTTTGCAGTTTTTTAATACAGTTATAGTATAATTGTACCTTGCAAAAGCAGAAAGGTCTTCAAACTAAAGTCACAGCCCATACTCATGGGATGAATTATTGCATTACAACTCTGTAATATGGCTGCTTTGGTATTTAACACATTTGAGTGTAAAGACATTAGCTACTCTCCTATAATAGTATGCAATACACATGTCCTTATTTTGGTGGGGGGATGCATAGGTCATGGTGGCATAACCAAATGTCCCTTAGAAGGGTATGTATAGTATGTATACGTCAAGGTCTCAGTGCAGCCCCCTGCTGGATTATGATGCTCAGCACATTAAAATACCTTTATAACCTTTTCCATGATAGACTATTGTAATAAGTAACATGTCTTACTTTCTGCAACACCTATCACTATAAAAAACACACTAATTGCCATGCAAATGAATATGCAGCAGTGATGAAAGCTTTTTCCTGACAATTAATATTTTCGAAAAGCAAAATGAATTGCGCTTTAGGCAATATTAAGCAAACTAATCCCCACCAATTTCTCTATAACCGCATCCCCTGGTTTTAAATCAGGCATAATTATTAGTTAAGTACAGAATATTTCACTTTTTCCTTGGCTGCAGAACAATTAGTCTAAATCCCTAATCTGGTTTAAACACCTATAAGGCTGATTAGAAATGAATAAATGTCTTCGGTTTGCTATGATGGTTTGCGAGAAAACACACTCTTGCAGATTTATTTTTATACTTCACGGATCAGCAGAATTTCAAACTGGGCCTGGAAAATATTTATTTAATTGACGCAGCTCTTTTTTTGAACTAGCTGAGAAAAAGTTCAAGACAAGGGTGGTGGATAATATGCCTGTAATGGAAGTACAGTAGGACAGAAAAGTAACACTGGGACTTAGAATAAAGGTGCGTTAGCAGTTCCCAGTACTTTGATGTGTATTCTCCTTCACTGAAACAGCAGGAGACTTTTTGTTACAAGCTGTACAGAGACTTGCTCTCCCTAAGTTTTATTTGTACACCAGAAAACTGCTGGATCCATATCCAGTGATCCTCATCTGTAACCTTAAAGCCCTCTTTATTGTTATTTTTTTTATATTTGTTATCTTTTTAAAATTGACCTGTAGAATAAAATGAATCTCCAAGGACTTTTTTTTTAAATCATATGTTCCAGCGCAGCTCCAAGCAGTGATTTTCTAATAGGCTGTTAGCTTGAAAGTGCAGGGTCATCTTCACCTCCTGTACATGTGTCTTATCTTTGTTAATATTTCATTTTTTAAATGATGTATTCTCCCCTCATTGTAATAAGGCCCCCAAATTTGCTAGCCCCCTTAAATAATAATAATAATAAAAATAACCGAATCAGTGGTGTAGACATCTAAAGGACACTGCATTTAAAGGGCATGTATCAAAAGAACACTACAGGAATCCACTGTTTGAAAACGAGATCACAATTTAAGTCATTTCAAGCATTAGGTCACTTTCCTCCCAATTACCTACTTACGTGTCATAGAAAATATGCTGGGCCAGTTTCTTGTATTTTTTTCATTTTGTACAGAATAGAATTTTTTTTTTTGGCAAGAACAGAATGGGTATCGGACATTAGTTTTCCTAAGCATGATAGTTGATGATGAGGTTTGTAAAGGGGGGTCTCCTGCAGAAATATAGAAATTTGCCTTTGCAGATTGAATGCAATAGAGTGCTGCATCTCTTGCCTTCTGGATACAATGTATCTCGCCTCTTGGGTACAATGCGTCAAGCTGTTATATTGATCAAAGAAAAAATCCCATGCAGGTTTCAAGTAGTTTTACCTGTACCATATTCTTTTCTTTAATACATGTTTTTCTTTGCAGATTGAACTCAATTATCAGCTGGGTTAAATTATCAGGGGCATATGTATCCCTGCTTTGCTATTTTCTTAAGGTTCTTTTTCCCCCTCTATAATCAAAAAGGGGTTATGGCCATATATACAGGTAGGGGTATGTTCCTTCAAATGAAGATATGTACAGAGATAATTTTAAATGTAAAGAAAAGACTGGTAGTATGAATGGTTGTTATAATGCCATGACATCAGTTGCAAGGGGGGTGAGCTACTGGGGTTAAAGCTCCAAATCTCAACTGGTTGAAGCTCCCAAATGGAGACTCTAATGTAAAGCACACTCACCAGGGGGATGCCACAATTGCACCCGGGCCGGTCCAAAATTGTTCAAAGAGCCTGTTCGAGACCAGGTCGGACCACCCCTTTTATGAACAATTTTGGACTGGCCCAGGAAGGTTGGAACAGATCATTGTCAAAGCATGGTCATCTTAAACATGAGACTGCTTGCACTATGTGAAAGCACCAAAGAAATTATGCAGCTATGCTAAGGGGGGGGGGTTGAGCGAAGAAGAGGCAGTGAGTGAAGCAAGGAGGTAAGTGGGTAAGGGTGGGAGTAGGGAAAATGTTTGCGGGCATACATGTATGTATGTTTGTTGTGTGTGAGTACATATGTTAAGCACAATATGTGATTATGTATGTGTAAGTGGGTGTGAGAATGGATGCATGTGAGCATGAATGTGTATGTAAGCATGGATGTGTATGTGCGTGTGAGCATGGATGTGTATGTGTGTTTGTGAGTATGGATATGTATGTGTAAGTGTGTGAGAGCATGGATATGTATGTGTGGGTGTAGGCATGTACGTGCATGTGTAAGGTGTGTGAGCATGGATGTGTATATTTGTGGGCATGGATGTGTATGTGTGTTTATGGGTATGGATGAGTATATGAGCGTGTGTGAGCATGATGTGCATGTACAAGTGAGTAGAGATAAAGGGAAATAGAAGAGATTATGAGAAAGGGGAGGGTCAAAGAGAAGGGGATAGATAAATAGGAATGGGGCAGATCAACGGGGGTAACAGGAAAAAGGAGAGATGGGCAGAAAGGGAAGAGATAATGAGAGGGATGAGAGATCATAACACGGGAGAGAAACGGGAGACAGAGGCATTTGTAAGAATGGTGTACAGAATATGTGTGTATTTTAACAGTCTATACTGTTTTGGGCCTAAAGGGTAACAAATGAATAAAGGGTGTGCCAGAGCCAGACTAATAGGATACCTGAATGAAGACCTAAGGCTCTGAGAGGAAACCACTGAGGGTGCAACTTGGGTGCCGAGTAAATCTTGTGGATGCAATCTGGGCAAGTCCTATGGGTGCAATCTCAGTGCTGGGGCAAATTCTGTGGGTGCAATCTGGGTGATGAGGCAAGTTCTTATGTGCATATTATATAGTAAAATGGTATATCTAAAGAAGGTAGACTTGGTTGCATATTTCACAGAAGTTGCTGGAAATAAAGAATTCAGAATTTTGTTAACTTTTTATAATATATATATATATATATATATATATATATATATATATATATGGCTTTTTGCATTAGAATCATCATGTAGCATGTCATAATGATATGTTTGGCTTGGGGATATCTTGCAGTAAAACTGCATGGAAAATTGGGTAGTGTATCCTACGTATAGCATACACAGGAACATGGAAAATAAAAAAAATACAAAGCGGCCTATAGCTAAAGTAATAAATATCTAAAGATTTAATAGACAGAAAACTGAAACACGTGTCTTTACGAGGAAGCTATCACCTAAGGGCATATACTGACATTTCCAATTTACAAGGTTTCAGGTATAATGTAACATGTATAGCATTATTTTGATATAGGATTAGAAGAAATACAAAAGGGTTGATTTAATGCCCATATGATGTTCACATGGTATCATTCATTTCATGCAACTGCTTTAATCAAGTTTCACAAGAAAAATAAGTTGCTTTAAGATAACACTTATTGTATTGTTTTATTAGTTCTAATAAATATCTAGACTAGCTACTCTGGATTTTATGTATCTGCTGTCAACAAGAAATCCTGCAGCTCATACTTAACGACTGTGTCT
Source organism: Spea multiplicata (assembly GCA_009364415.1). Lineage (NCBI taxonomy): Eukaryota > Metazoa > Chordata > Amphibia > Anura > Pelobatidae > Spea > Spea multiplicata. Next base: position 11,198 of record VKOC01028176.1, read on the forward strand.
TTCTGTCTATAATTTTATTTATTTATAATTTTACAAAATTCCCTATAAAGTGTTCAATACTTTTTAATCACTCTGTGTATAAGGCCATTGGGATTTATTCACTAAACTGTGAGATGAGGAGGTGTTGCAGTAAAACATTTTAAAGGGCAAATTCAGAACGCCTTGGAGGAGTAAGCTGCCAGTGTTGGTCCTTTATGAAGTATTGTTAACATGATGAATCCCACTGAAACACACCCAAACAGGAATATTTAGTGATTAAAACCCAGAGAGAAAGTGTGTTTCGCTAGATCAAAACTTAATTAAATTACCAGGTTTTCTGTTTAATGTTAAAACTCATAACTAGTGTGACAACAAAATAAAATAAATTAATTAGAAAATGCTGATTTGTGTTTAACAAAAAGGGTTATGTTTTAACAAATAACCATCTATATAAAGCTGAAATCTATATAACAATAATAATAATAATAAAATTCTGTTAGGGTTTTTTCTTTTTTACTGCAGTGTATTGCGGAATTTGGGGAGGAAATTCGTACTGAATGTCTGAATAGGTAATACATCCCAGCTCTTCATTTATAAATTAATCATGCTCATGACTAATGAGGGCATGTAATTAAATTCTCTAATAAGCCCCCTACTATTTTTGAAAACTTAATATTCCATTGCGATTATTTGAATGGAATTGAGGAGCGCATGCATTATTTCGCTGTCAAGACAGAGGTGCCCCTACCCGCTTTCAATTATTTAATATGCAGTGGTAATGTGCGACTATACAGACGCATTTATGCCACAGCGTAAAGAAATCCTCTATTGCACTTGACGTTATATATACATTAAAATATATTTATGCATGCTAGCAAATTAAAAAATTCTAACAGTTTTTACAACAGATTGGGGAAAATAAGTTTGCTTTCCGTCAATTGCCCATAAATATATTCTTGACCTTAACTATAAATACAAAAGACAGAGTGTACAAGCTTTTCTGGCTAATGCAGCCATCAACTCTGAATATCGCTTGCTTTAATTTCCAAGAGTATGTGATTTGCTGTCATTATATGGAAGTGGGAAGCACCGGCATCTTACACGATACACATGCCGCTTAAAAGCTACGGAAAATAGCTGCAGGAAAAAAAAGAAAGACATTTCTCATGTCAACTCATCAGTTATAGAAGTGTCATCCTAATGACTGAGCAGGAGCAGGGTAGCATTGGCATTATCCCCATTTATCTAGTTTTTTTTTTCCTGCAAAAAGGTGTATCTGTATCCCGATGCACTCTGTCTCCTGCTGTCGCCATGATGTGTGCCCACAATGACAGTAGACCGGATAGTCAGAACGCTACCTATCTGTCATTTTCATCTACTGAAAGGCACCTTGACTGTAGTTATGGACTATAGAAAGAAAAAAAACAACAAAAAAACAAGCATTGTGTGATGTAAAATGCACAGTTTTTTACATTATTATTGTTAGCACGTAGATAAATGTTCAGCTATCAGACACGATTATCTTCAAATACCTTTCAGATTTAATTATGAAATGAAATGAGTAAATGGAATTTAGGTAACCGGTGAGAGCAGGTGCATAAAGCCCATTATCCTGATAGCGTTGCATGCTGTGCTTGCTTTCACTTAAAACAGAAATAACTAATTGGAAATCAGGTTAGATCCTTGTTTTGTTTGAAATATTTTTCAATTTTTCTTTTCACTTGGAAATAAAATATTCCGTCACAAGGATGATTCTACTTGACAGGAACCATGGAAACGTTACAAACAGTACTGTGACATTTACCTCCAATCATTGTACTGACACATATTGCACCAAATTATCATTATCCTGCTTAGCCGCTAATAGCAGTTATTAGATGATACTTATTTATGCTTTGTTCTGATAAATGCATAAGTATTGATGAGAAGTACAACGTGGATAATACCGTATATTGTTATAAGTTAGCACTGACAGATGTACCACCAGAATAAATAATACCACTGAATTATTGAATTATTTAATACGTCTTTATTGTTCAATGCTGTAGTTTAGGAATATCCCGTAAATATATTTAGATTTATATACTATTTTTCACAAGGTATTATCAGAAACCCCATTTATAACTTACAGAGTAATGGTAAAGACAAAGAACAGTATAAGAAGCTGCTCTTGTTTTATATTAAATATTTTAGTATTAAATATTATAAATTATAATACTTTATAAACAGTGTGTGTAACTAAAACTTCACGCAAACTTTGAGACAGGGTAAGGTATACCAAGATCTTTCATGGTATTCATTAACGTAAACTTGTCTACAACCCTCAATAGGATGAACAGATCTACTGATTTTATGCTGATTCAGACCCTAAGATTAAGGCAGGCCCGACTGGATGGCATCAGCACATACCCACCTGATCTGCCATTCCAGCAGGAAACAACAAAGTGCTCCAAAATACTGTGATATGTATCTTTGCTTGGTGGGACTCTTTGGAGCACTGGAGTGTCCCTTTGACATACCCTCCTAATATTGACACCTTTGTTGGGGGGAAATTAAAATGGGCGAGTTCTGGAAGTGAGAGTAGTTAGAGGGTGGGCTAAGCCAGTTGTATAGGAAAAGCAGCTTTGTGGCACTCAGTGGCAGCATTTCACAAGCTGGACATGTGGGAGCTCCAGTGGAGGTCTGTGTTACACCAGCACAGACCTCCATTCATTTTGGAGCTCCCTGGTCCAGCCAGAGGTGATCAAAGGATCTCCCTAACTAACCCTGATCCCCACTGTCCACAAACACAGGACAGAAAGGCAGCTACCTGCCCCATGTGTCCACAAATCCTGATTGTCTTAAATACAGGACTATTGGGAAGTATACTTAACTCCAAGCCTTGGGGGCTGCATAGAGCACATTTTTGAGGACCAGGAGATAGACAACCAGGTAAGCCTGGAATAAACTACGATTTCTTTGAAATATCAGTGTGCATTTGTTTTAGCTAGAGTATACCAGCAGGCTTATACAGAATAAAAGGGCAATAAATGCACAGAGATGAGCACATGGCTGGGTAATCTGAATAGTGTGCAGTTAGTAAAGATAATTACAATGTTCTAGATGTGTTATAGTTACGAGAGATGTGAATAGGTTACACTGAATATGTGTTTGAATTTGTATATGTGTCTTCTTGCTAATCCTGTCTTTATTTTCTCATCTATGCACACAGATGCAAATCCCCAAATCAAAAGATTCATTTGTGATACTTACAATTGTAAGAAAAAAATATCATCATTTAACATCTGCTGATTATGAATAAAGATGAGATTATCCGTATCGCTGGCATAATTGCAGTACATGAGATTTCTATACTTCCCTTACAAGTTAATAACTTTCATTTCACATAATACTCCTTTTTTTTATTCCCTTTTATAATTTGTATTTTATTTGTTTCCGTGCTCTTAGGCTTCTGTCTAATAACATGTTATCTTCTCTCATTTAAACCTGTAGAAGTTAAATATGTTCTGGGTGTTAGATCACGGTTCCAAATAAAAGGAGACTTGCGTATGCCAGACAGTTTAGCATCTTTTTATTTATTTATTTATTTTTTACTGGCTTAGCGGTCTTTGAGAAAATAATGCAGAGTCTGCAGAAGGCCACAACCATTTTTGATATTGTCGTCACTAGATCATATTTGCTGAGTTCTTCACAAAATCGAACATAGAATAACTCACAAACTATAATAACCTTGGAACCAAGTGTGAACATTTTGAAACTATATGCTGTTTTTATTAAAGCATCTTTGGGTAATCACCATGGAAACCAATGGAATCGTCTCACTGATTGCTTTATATTAAGCACTTTATACCAGCATTGCTATTTATACATACTGCATGATCCTATATATCTTTCAAATAATGTATTTGCAGAACTTCAGTAGGGCTGACTATAAAATACTATACTAGATAGATAGATAGATAGATAGATAGATAGATAGATAGATAGATAGATTTATATATGTTTTCTTTTCCTGGAGGGAGCTCCTTGTAACAGGGCCTCAGTTGACCTTGATCCTCCTCTGCTTCAGACCACAACTATACCTCTCCTCTTTCCTTTCTCTTCGGTCTAGTGTCTAAAGCAAGAGTTAGCTAGAGAGTTTGTAGAAGAGTTGTGTTTTAGCTGCTTGATTCCTCTACATTATCAGGGGGAACCCTAACCCCTTCAAATCAGTAAAGGTCTTGAAAATATACTTACACATAGATGTGTGCATTATACAGAGCCATCTCAAACCAACCTGCTAGACAAACTTGCTGATGATGGCCATTTATAATGAATAGTGCATACCTCCCAAATTCTACTGAATAAACCCCACTGTCATTACTTTTCTAAGAGGAAAAAAGAGGAAAAGACATACATCTAGTACATAGATCACAGAAGATTGCACAAGATAAGAATTGTTAGAAACGTGTTAAGTGATACATAAAGCTTATGCATCATTTATTAATGCAAAATATAAATAGTAGCACATTAAGCTTTAAAAGACAATTTATAATTCTTAATAATTAAGTCACTTCCTTTGAGAATTAAAAAAATATAAAAGACGTTTTATAGTCTGTCAAAATCATGCATCCGTTATAGCAAGACTACGATATTACATTTTCAGCAATTTTATTAATATAATAGCGTCACGGGTTATAAATAAAATGACAGAAGCAGAAGGAAGAGAAAAAGTAAAAGCATTCTGTAAGAAAAAAAAGAATCTTTGCGAGGCTTCAACACAATTGTATGTTTTTTATATTCAGAGTAGCTTAGATGCTAAATGAAAAGCACAATACTTTTTTTAAATTCAAAACTATTTAAACCAATGGCATGCCAAGCACGTCACAGAAAAACACACAGTTAAAGACCAATGAGGTGTCTGGCATGTCACGGAAAAACATACAGGACCGATGACATCATGGGGCTAAAAGAGCTTAGAAATCGGTTGCTTTCTTTCTTTTAAACAGTGTTGCTGCAAAGCATCGAGGCAGTCAGCAACAAAAAAAATGTAGGGCTCTATGGAGCGATCACAATCAAGTCTTTTAATATGGTGGCAACTCCCTCCTGGCAGAAGCTTTAGCAGTGATCAATGATCACTACCATCGCTCAGTGGGTGTTGCTGAATCGGCAATATCCAATCAGGAATGTCCAATGATGTTAGTTTGGCATATTCATGCATAGGCAGTGATCTTCTTAATGTGATTTATTTATTTTTATTCATTAATTAATTGCATTTTTAATTAAATAAATTGCAACTAAATTATATATATATATAATTTTACTCAGTGTGAGTGAAATTTATTATTTATAAGTTAAATAAATACGATTTTAAAATTCATTAAATGTAATTAATCAATTAAATAAGAAATTATTGAGTGCATGTTTTAGTTTTTCGACTTGGAATTTTGACATTTGTCATCCTTTGCATTATAACCAAGAGGTTAAAACAGTTTATTTTCATTCAGGATAAATATTATAATCCATTAAGCAGTTTTTTTCAACTATTTTTCAAATAAGAGTCAATTTTTATCATACTTTATTTTTTTACAAGAAATTAGATGATATGATCAAAATAATGGTACCTAAAAAAGCCCTTCCTGTCCTGAAAAATATATATATAATTTGAAGAAAATTACAGTTAAACACAAACACTGCAGAAATGTTAAAACAGCCAATGTCCTGGTATGTTTCAAGCCCTCAAGGCCTGGAGTTGAGCCCCACCGAATTAGAGGACATCTATGTGGCCAAAAGCTTATTTACCATTGTATTAATATGATGTGCTTAAAAAAGAGACAATAGAGGAGGTAGGGCCATTTCTATTTTAAAGTGAGCGAATTTCATCTGTGTCTTCTGGCATAAAACTCTCACAATGTTCTCAAGTTTATGTGCTCTGTCCAACACAAAACCCCAGGGTATGGTGTCATATCAAACATCCTCTGCATCTTGTGATGACACTTATATAGAGGTTTGTAAGGAGACACATACTTTACTCTCAGGATTTGTAGACTAAGAAAAAAAAGACCAGAAATGTAGGCAATTAGGCAATATATCTTTTAATTACTGATAAAAAAATAAAACCTCTGCCTGGGCCCTAAGGAACATTAAGTCAGCAATTGCTCATTTATTCGCAAGAAATGTGACGAGTAATAAATAATTAACACTGGCTATAGTCACTACCTAAAGGACTAGGGACTTGAGGGCTCCCTGTACCAACAAACACTTCAAAACCTTGAACCCTGATGCTTATTCAAACTTGTAATATCCCTACCAGGGCTCTAATAAGATTCTGTACTATACAAAATCAGTCTTACGTCATTCTTTTTCATAGCGAATGAATTATGTAACCGGGCTGTGAGAACACTAACCAACTGTATAGATGCAATAGAAAGTTAAGTGATTTCTGAAATCCCTAATGCCTACATTAGCATAATTATTCACAACCTGCTTGTGCATTTTTATGAGGTAGGACTGACATTTATAATCATTGCAGATTCCGTACAAAGGTTAATATTTTTTCTTTATCAATTGTGGAGGCTTGTTAAATAGCTAATTACAAACCCGAGGGTGAACTTTTACAGAAACTGAAAAGTAAACATTTTGAGAGAGCTGTAAAAAATGTAAAACATTGACTGAATTTGTAATGAACTGAAAATTAAGGCAATATTTTGCACCGTGCAGTATCTACAATTTGAAGCTTATTAGACTTCAAACTGGAATATTAAAAAAATATAACATTTTAAATTAGTCAGCCATACTGTAACCATGAAGTGATAAAATGTTTCTGGCCGGGTGTAAACATAAAAATAGTTTTCAATGCAAATTCAGAATTTTTCGATTTACCAATTTTCCAATATCTTAAATACTTTCCCAATAGTAAAGCAATATACATACATAATCTTCAGATTCCCTTACAAAAGTATCCTCATTTATATGGATAGCGTACCAATGATGTTTTGCCCCACTGAATTCTGAGTTGGGGGAAAAAAGTGTTTTTCCCCCAAAGCATTTATTATAGAGATGTTTGGATCAAGGAGCCAGCCAAAAAATATAGGAGCCAGTTTTTCTCCCAATTGTGTATTTTGATTCATTTAAGTTTAACTGATATAATGAGGGAAACCTTAAAATAAGCAGTGATTTGTTTAAAAATATTGTATAATATAAAACATTATGCTTTTGCTGTGGAAATATAATATCCTCAGGACACCTAAAATGAACAGCAATGTGTCATATTTAATATTCTTAACTCATTGTACTGTTAAATATTGGATATGTGATAACATTCATTATAAATTAATAATGACACATCAGATATTCTCTCCTGAGTCAAACAGAAGGTTGGGAACAGTATCTAAAGGGTTAAATATATTGGTACATTCTAAAAAATTCTTTGAGGCATTAAACCCTCCAGTGCCCGGCATTTAAATGGTGAATGAGCAGACATTACCTGGAAACAGGATTCCACAAAAAAAAATGCTACGTATTTGCCAGTTGCCACTCACTTTGCCCAGATTCTGTAAAGACCATAAAATGGGGCCCTTCCAACCGGATCTTCACAAATTAATTTAGTGCCATCCAATATAATAAAGATCAAGAACCATTTATAAAATATTATCAGTACTGAGAACACTGACAGCAGCATGAATCTTTATATACAAATCTCCAATATGAGCCACACACATGATAAATGCCAGCAAGCGACCTCAGATCACACGGAAATGAATTTTCCAGAGTGCCACAGCACCAACAAAATGAGATTTTAATCTGCTCGGCAAATAGTGGGTTAATAAACTGGCGAGATTAACCCCTTCCATGTCAAATCTGATATGCCCTTGTGTAACCAGTAAGGTTGGGGTCCCAGATGGACATTGTCTGAACTTTGCAGTAAATTGCCCTCTTGCCCCTATTACCGTTGTGCCTGATGCCATGCTGTGCTGGATGACGGTCGTCGGCTACTCTCAGTGTGGTTCATCTGCTGATTTGCCTCCTAGCTCGACTAAGACATACAATAAAGAACATTTCAAATGCAATGTTGCACTTTATATAACTTTACTTAGAGTATGAAGCAGAACATACTAGCAGATGCTACAGGGACATAGAGAATATTGTTGCATACACTAACCCCCCTCCTTATTTCCTCAGATTCCCTATTTCCTGTCTGCATGGCATGTAAGCTGTCCACTGCTGTCTCTCTGCGGGAGTGCCTGCCTGAGCTTCCCCTATAGCCGAGCCCTAGGGGGACACTGAGGCAGCACTCGCACGGCACCCAGGTGCCTGCATTATATGGCCCAGACAGTGAGGTCTGGGGAAGTAAGAGGGGGGCTAGTGTATGCAACAATTCTCTCTATGCCCCAGTTAGTTGCATCTGCTAATATGTTCTACTTCATGTTCTAAGTAAGGTTATACAATTCTGAGAGCAGCTGAAAGCCCAAAAGCTGGGGGAGGCAAGCTGCAGTCAGGCATACCTCCTAGGCGCCAGGTAGTGATTTTGAGTCGCCAGGGATTTGTCGAGCCCTAAGATATGCTATTTATTGCCTTCCAAAAGATTGGGCAGATCTCAAAATACCACTACATTTTATTGCTTATAGAGCTTATTACAAGGCCCATAAGGACTGGGGACAGAGAAGAAACATTGTTTGCATCTTTTCATTTATGGCGGACCTACCATCCTCTTTACCACAGTTCTTTTATGAAAAAAAACATACCTTGTGGCTAACCCTTAATAACCAGTCCTTAGCCTTTCTACAGTTTTTTCTGGAGTACAGGGAAAAATGGGCGGACTAGATGCTCTAAATGTTTTTCCCAACAAATCCTATGCTTCTGATGACATGGGCTATATAAATTACCATGTTCGATGCTAAACACAACAGACATGCATTACACAATGTTTCAGATACCTCGTAAGTCCCAGGTCCTGGTGTGTCTTCCTTTGGCTCCTTGAAACGTTCTTCTTTTGGAACAGATAAAGCAACTTGAGAGACCAGTTTCATCACTGGGTTATAGGCACCTGGTCCTACAAAGTAAGTGAATTGCATTTAGACACTGAAGATGTAGTTAGATAGCTCGAGATATCCTTCATACATATCCCCAAAGAAGCTTTTTTTTAAACTGTGAGGCTAAACAGTATAGGTGGTATTATTATTATTTATTGGGTTATAACATCACATTCTGCAGTGCTATATTACCGGTAAACCGATTGGTCATCATGTTACATTACATTAACTTATTTAGCACCTGCAGATTCTTAGATGTCTAGAAGTCTGACAATAAAAGATCAAATGAGTACCAGTAAAGGGAGTGGGCATGTTGATGCTCTGACCTTAAGGTTGAGGTATTTTAAAGCCTGATATGATTCTGAGTCCCCTAGTGAGGACCTATCTGGACACGTTCCATAGTTCTTTTATTAGGAGGGATCTCTTCATGGTTGGAAGCATTGGTAAGAGCACTGGTGGAGCATACCTCTCATGCCTTGTCTAGTGGCTGGCTGGTCAAGGTGAATATGGCACATTTGAACTTATTACACAATGAACATTTGTTTTTTGCACATATGTCATGTTTCAAACCTAACATTTATTAAGGCTGGGGCATACTTTGTCAATCAATGTGTTCCAGCCTGTTCGCAACCTAGTACATTGTGAGATGCTACAGACCCTGTCACTATTTTTATATATTATAATAATAAACAAAATAATTGGCTAATTAATAAAAAAGAAAAAAAAAACCAATAGCATATGCCATCTATAAACTTTGGACGAGTATACATCATTTCCATATTAAGGAGCAGAGCTATTGTCTGCACTGCAATTGTAGAATCATCTTTTTTTCTTCTTTTACAATGCAGTAATTGCAAATGAGAAGAGCAAATGAGCAAGACAGTATTGGAATCAGCTTATGAATACGAAACAAATGAGTTGATAATCTAGTCTGTGTACACTTTTCAAAACAATTATAAAGCATGGGGACGCTGAAATCTATTAGCTGTAAGAATTAATGAACGTGTTGCTCTTTGTTACCAAGTGCAGAGTGAAGAATTGTATTTATCAAGCATAAAATCTCCATTCTCTGAATATCAATAATATTGTATGATTATTTTATACTTACCTATTCGGAAACAACTGACCAACATCAAAATGGTTAAGGAAAAAAAAAATGATGCAATGTCAGGCATGACAAACCATCAATGCCAAATTTCCTGTGATGCTTTCTTTTAATGTATGCTTGCTACATTAATACCACATAAAGGGGTATGAGAACAACTCAACCAATAACAGAAAAATTAACTCCCTGCACTACAGTACATGCCTGCTCTGGAGCATCATTTATATTATTACAGAGAAAAACTCATTATCAGTCAAAAACAGAAATGCAAAACAAATTTCCTCTGGAGAATGCAAAATTGGCTTTCAAAGGCCTTGCCAGTGGCGTGCAGTAAGTAGCTCTGTTGACACAAGTGAGCAAGGAGATCCATGTGTGGGTTCACCTTTATTACACTAGGGGTATACGCCAAGAGATCCCCAAATGAAGAAACTTCTTACAGAGACGCATGAGAACAACTCAAAAAACGAACAGAACGCAACTTAATATTGTGCCCTACAGTGTGTCCCCGCCTGAGAGCACCTTTTTGCTGACTTGTGCCCTTACAGAGGAAAAACCTCTGTCGACGTATCAGTCTGATCTCTTAGGGTTCACCCCAGGAGTAAAGGCAAAATCATGATTAGTATGTTGCATACTAGTATAATCTCTTGGATTATAGAAGGTAAAGTTCCTCTTCAAGTATCAGTGATCTTGCAAAATGTAAGTCCAATTTACAGGTGTCATAAACAACATCATGCTGAGACCTCCTCCAAAGTTCATTACGGATACAAGATCCCACTAAAGTCACCTACCAAAAAATATGGCAGCACACGTTTTGGGATAGAGGCAGGCTATTATTAGTGTTGCTTAAATATCTTCACCCTCTGTTAAGACAGCTGCCACGGATAACCAGACACCTTAATATTGGTGATCTCTTGTGTACGGTAAAAGCTGAAACTTAGATCTCACATAGGACCAAATGTCCCCCCCTGATGCCAGCAGTCACTTAGAGCAGTGACGCAAAAAATTGTAACTGATCAACATTAGGTGGGTAGAAGGTGATTATTGTATATTTAATGTTATTTGTAAGGCATTTCAAAATTAGGTATTGAACCTCATTATCCTTATTACCACATACCATGCTCTTTTTGGCTGGTGCCATGGCATGGTACATAGTATGGTGATTCTTGTTATACCATGTCAGGGCAGACTGTCTGGCTAAGAGAGTTTCCTGCAAACAGAGAATTTGTGCCTTGGATCTACGTGCCTCTTCTAGACTTGGCATTTAGGGAGATACATTTTATGGCTACCATAGCTTGCAGTTCCTAATTCTATCTGTCTGATCTCTGTGAATCATTGGTTTTTAATAAGTGGAAATGGCATTGTGGACCCATATGTGATATCAAGACTCTACTTTTTGGTTTCCTCTTTTGTGCTAGATACACACCTGTATTTGGGTAGATGAGGTGAGTAATAATAACATATCATTTTTGGAAGTCCCATGATTCCTTCAGCGGTAGGGTAGTAAAAAAAAGCCTGATTCCTGCTACCATTGCAAGTAAAATTAAAAAAAATGCAAAAAAAAAAAAAAGAAAGAAAGAAAATGCAAGCCAATTTAATGAATTTAATTTAAATACACATATTTTTCATTAAAAAAAATGGACAGGTGAGCTTTTGTGGATTTCACCTCCCATCACTTTCAGCCATATTGGCAACAAACACTCAAAAGCTGTTAGTAAACTGTTAGCGCTTTATAAGACTGTCATGTAACTATGATCATAACAAAACTATAAAAAAATAAACTGCCCAAGCCTCCCAGGGGGGAAAATGGGTAAGAAAAAAATCCTGACTGTATGTATTCTGTATCTCAGTATCTGGACATACTCATAGTAGCCACCTTAATACACCATGATTTTTATGACCCCAGTGACAGTGCTTTTTGAGAAGTGTTCATTTTCTAGTTTTACATTTGCAGGGAGTAGCTACCTGCTTTGTAAGGTCAGAAAGTATGCGTTCCTTTTATGAATATTTCAGTGGTGACGGGAACCTTTGTGATACGAATTGGCATCAAAGCCAACTAGATGTGCGGCATGAGCCAAACTTCTGCATACATATCAGTTGCATTAGAGGGACCTTTTTGTGCTGTAAGTCTTTGCAATACCTTTTATCCTCTTGAGTATTGCGCACAGATCAGCAATAAAGTCAATTTGAAAAATGTTAAAGTGCATTAGTATAGCTCATATTATGCAAATATTAAGTGCTGCTTTCATCCTTTCTTTAATTCAGCATGAGATTGTCAATATAAATTAGGCATTGCTTTTTCTTGGACATATTTTTGGACAAGGTCGAGTTACGCTTGTCTCTGGTTTTCACTTCACTTATGCAAAAGCAATATGTTTATTTTCTAAAACTCGAGATTTTAAATCACAGGTCAGTGAAGAATGAAAGTTCTAATTCCAAATCAAACATATCTGCCTGTATCATAAAGTGTACGAAATGGGAAAATCAAAAGCAAGTGCTTCCTGTAATTATATTTTTTTTTCCACCCGGTGCTGGCTCACTCTCTATGAAATGTCAGCCAATGCTACAGGGCAAAAAATGTAAGGAAGTGAAAAATGTGAATAATTTAAAAAGAAATCACATGTTTTAGTAAAGTAAAATGGTAGCAAATGAATACATAATAAAGAAGAAAAAGGGGTAATATTAGATTATAGTTAATTTATGTATACATTTTAGAGTGGGTTTTATAAGGCACTATATAGTGAGCTGAGTGTATAATATTTTTTTCACATAAGTTTTTTTGTGTGGCATTGTGTGGCATCATCATACTTGGGAACTCTCCAGGTTTGACATTTCCATTAATTCCAGCCAGTGGAGTTGTGTTTGATCAATGGCCTACCCACTTACCAATATCAGCCCATTTAAGACTACCGGGGGAGCTTCAGGTAGTCTACCCTGTGATGTTCCCAGGTATGATCATCATAGCTGTCCTGAGGGACACAACACTTTTTTTTTTTTTTAACTTTTGGGGTTTATTTACTAAAGTGAGAGTTGGTAGGAAGGTTCAACGTAAAGTTGTAGGTTCAGCTCAACAACATCATGTTTTAGGTGTAGGGTCAAAACGTTGTCGCTTAAACGACGTAAAAAACAGCACTACAACAAAGAGTGCTGAGTGACATCTTTATTTGTTAAATAAATTTGTATCCCACCCGACTAATTATTTCATTACAAAATCATTTCTGTGTCATTTAATGTATCCTCTGTTTACCTCTAAATCAGGACACATGCGCAGTACCACTCCTTTTGATAGCATACATGTGACCAGCAGATACTACTGCCATTGACCAGAATCTGAGCTCTACTGAGCATGTGCAAGAAGCATACAGAGTTATGCCCCTTATTCTTACGTAGAGGCAGTTTGTGGGGGAATGAAATGAGTCTTATTCACTCGCTTCAATAAATAAATACTTACAACGATGGAAAATACTACAGTATGCATGAATGGGGACTTCTGATAAGTTCAATTTATCTACTGTTTGCCAGTAAAGCGGGTTCTGTACATGTACATTTTACGAAGCCATTATTAAGCATTTTAAATAACACAGATATTCAAAACAGGCCCTGGCTCCATTCTAGATCAAATGAAGACGTGAGAAACTTTCTGTCTTATTACAAATTCACACTCAGACAATTAAACATAATTATTGTCGATCAATTGGCTCTCACAAGTGAAAGGAATGTTTTGTGGTTCATATAAAAAGCCCTTCGCACTACATTTATTTTGGTGACTATAATTTACACTGCTACAAAATAATTCCCTCTAACCCACTTGAAATTTTAAGCAAATTTTCGTTTATAGGAAAGGATTTTTCCCCCATTTTTAATTGTTCTCTCCAAGTTTGTTTAACAAGTACAGATAATTGCAGATGTTGATTAATGATTCATAGATTTTATTATGGTAAAAAATGCTAGAAGAAGCTTCCGCTCGACTTGTTTCTCTATTTCTGGTTGCCTAGCAATGCTTTTTAAGCAATACAATGGCAAGCATTTTAATTGTGAATATCAAGGCTGACTGGTAATACATCATTAACCAAATTTCTGTTAAACGTTACATGAGATCTTACACTAAAACAACCTATGCTAGTAAAAGAGGTAATAAAGACCTAGTCGTTAAATTAAAGGGTTAACTGATAAAAACTGTTGCTGTTTTAAGAAGAAAATGCTTTTCATCGTATAATAATAATAATAATAATAATACACTACTCAGGATGCTGGTAGTAGTAATTAAAGTGTATATTTCCAATCAATGGTTATATGTTGAAGATGTGTTAAAGGCGCTGTCACTCTGCAATACTGGCAACGGGTGCAGCTGTCCCAACCAAACTGAGACTGCCTTAACCAAATGAAAACAGTTGGCATGTACAGTCGTGGCCAAAAGTTTGCTGCTTCAGTGTTCTTAGATATCCTTGTCACTTATTTACGTTAAGTTTATGCAAAGAGTCAATATTTGCAATGTTGACCTCTCTTTTTCAAGACCTCTGCAATCTGTCCTGGCATGCTGTCAATTAATTTCTGGGCCACATACTGACTCATGGCAGCCCATTCTTGCATAATCAATGCTTGGAGTTTGTCAGAATTTGTGGGTTTTTGTTTGTCCACCTGCCTCTTGACGATTGACCACAAGTTCTCGATGGGATTAAGGTCTGGGCAGTTTCCGGGTCATGGACACAAATTTTTGATGTTTCGTTCCCTGAGCCACTTAGTTATCACTTTTGCCCTATGGCAAGGATGTGTTGGTAGCATTCTTTATTCATGGTTGCGTTCTTAGGCAAAAATGTGAATGAGCACACTCCCTTGGCTGAGAAGCAACTCCACACATGAATGCTCTCAGGATGCTTTACTGTTGGCATGACACAGGACTGATGCTAGCGCTCACATTGTCTTCTACGGATAAGTTTTTTTCCGGATACCCTCATCTGTCTGTGATGTTTTTCCTGGAGAAAAGTGGCTTCTTTGCTTCCCTTCCTAACACTAGGCCATCCTCCAATAGTCTTCGCCACACTGTGTGTGGAGATGCACTCAAACCTGTCTTTTGCCATTCCTGAGCAATCTCTGCACTGGTGGCGCCTTGATCCTGCAATTGAATCAGACAGTCCTGGCACTCACTAAACTTTCTTGGGCGCCCTGACGCATCCTTCAGAACAATTGAACCTCTCTCCTTGAAGTTCTGATGAATGGTTGATTTGTGGTTGATGGGTGCAATCTTACTAGCAGCAATATCCTTGCCTGTGAAGCACTTTTTTTGACAAAGCAATGATGACAGCACGTGTTTCCTTGCAGGTAACCATGGTAAGGAAGAACAATGATTTCAAGCAGCCCTCGCCTTTTAAAGCTTCCAGTCTGTTATTCTAGTTCAATCAGCATAACAGAGCGGTCTCCAGCCTTGTCCATGTCAACATCCTCAACTGTGTTAATGAAAGAATCACTGACATGATGTCAGATGGTCCTTTTGGGGCAGGGCTGAAATGCAGTGAAAATTTTTTTGGGGATTAAGTTCATTTTCATGGCAAAAAGGGACTTTGCAATTGTTTGCAATTCATCTGATCACACTTCATAACATTCTGGAGTACATGTAAATTGCCATCATCTATGTAGAGGAAGCAGACTTTGTAAAAATTAATATTTGTGTCATCCTCAAAACTTTTGGCCATGAGTGTACAGCAATTTACTTGAAATGTGTATCCCCTTCTACAGCCAAAATAAGATTTAAAAGAACACTATTTAACCTGTCCACGGGAGATTTGTGTTTCAGCTTCACTATATTATGAAAGGCTAACCTTAGTAAATGTCTGCTGTAGGAAGAGCTCTGCAGGCCCTGTATAATGTATAGTTAATAACGATATTTCTTCCAAGTCTTCTTAAACATTAGAGTATGAATTATACAGGATAAGCCTTGTCCTTCTTGCTGGGGAAACTTGCTAGTGTTGGCCTTTCATATTATTATTATGTTTTATTTATTGTTATATTTTATTTATTTCGCCCTAACAATTTACACAGCACTTTATTACAGCAAATACATTCAAAAAGGAAGACAAAACTAGAATTGACCCTCTAACCTTGACCGATACATGGGGTAAAAAGTTCAACTCACAAATTTACTAAATCCAACTCATTTATTTAACTCACTTATTTAAACTTACAAAAAAGCACTCACAACTGGCTTACGCTTTGTAACGGGTTCACAAGAGAGCTGTAGTAACTCCCAGAGATCACCCACATGTATCCTCCTGTTGTCCCCGAAATCACTTCCAGCACCAGCCAGCATGCGCACTTTGGAACCCTGCTACGTGTACCCAATAAGTAGACACAACTACCTTCAATTGAGTACAGCAGGAATGAACAGTTTATTGTTGTAAAACATAGCCTCATTTATCCACAGAATTGCATTCACATAAATTAACATTGATAAACAGGTACATGTAGACAACCCAACCTTTAATTCCCCTTGGCAGCAATCCTATTAATGTGATTAGTTAAACAATGGAGTTACCTGTGCTATCCTTGTTTGATAGCCAGGCTGGAACCATCTCTGAGTACCTTGGGGCCCTGTATGACAGGTCATTCTGTCCCATATATCCCCTTTAAAAAGAAAACTGAACTGGGGCAGGCCCCAACCAGGTCTGCAACCAGTTCAGTCGGGGAGCACCTAGAATTGTGGATGCAGGGGACTGGCAAGAGGCACCTGTCCAGTACTGGGGAGTTCGGGCCTGAGGCGAGGACACCCGGGCAGGGGGACAGGGTCCATAATCTCTGGGTAGCAGGCTTGCTTTCAGTCCTATCCAGGGGCCACAGTGACAGACAGTTCCGTTACAACACTTCGTCACACACTCATCACCCCAAACTGGGATGAAGAGTTTTAAGAAACCTTAGAAATAATAGAGATGTACAATCTCCATCCCATGCCTTTCCCCCTCCTCCATCCAACTTCAGATGAGGACACGCAAAGCTATATGTAACTTGTCAGTTCTTGCATACCCTTGCCCAAAGCCAGCAAAATGTAAAGTCACAGGCACTCACAAACACCTGGCATTTTTTTCCAAGTGTTTATATGCAAGGCCTATGTGAATTCAGTTGTGTCTGGTAAGTCAAGTTAACCCTTGACTCTACTGACCACTTAACTTGGGTCAATAAACCCAACCGAAAAGCAGTGAGTTAAAACCAAAATTCTCCTGTCAACCATCCTTTTAGTGAACAAACCCCTATGTCAGCTACTAGAATGCTTACACATTTAAGGTCACCACATTTTTTGGTTTTATGAAATATTTTATAAAACTAATAAAATCTATAAATGTTTTTGCTATTTTTTCCATTTCTTAAAATAGCTAATTGAATAATTCTATTTTATAACCTTAACATGAGGCTGGTCCTCTGCCGCACTTTAAAGGTTCAAATGCAAATTAAGTTCCCAGCATGGGACATTTACATATATATTTATATGCCCTCTTTTTTTAATATTGAAGTAATCTGCCTTCATTATTTTAAATGTCACATTTCTCTCTGTGCCAAGGGTTCATGCAACAAAAAAATATTAAATGTTCTGATGTTGGACCTCAATGGATTGAATGTTTAATGGTCTGAAGGAAGGCTCTGGTGTCATTGTGATTAATGTATGGTGGTATCATAGTGTGCATTTGTTCCTGTGATCTATACAGTAAAATGATTTTCCACCCCTCTGTCCAGTATAGCTTTCATGTCTGTAAAGAGAATTCTGGTTTGCATGCATCAAAAATCTGCTTTGATGGAGTAGTCAGGCATTACTAGCTTAATCAAAAATCTTTTTTTTTTATTTAACCTTTTGCTAGCCAAAAGGTTGAACAGACCCACCAAGCCCCTTTCTGTATCAAGTATGGTGGATAGAGTTAGATTTCTTGTTTCTTCTAGTTAACATTATTCGTTTTAGAACCTCAACCCTGCAATATCTACAAAAACAAACAAACAAAAGAATGAACAAACGTCTAACAAATAAATCAAGGTCCTCACAGAGCACATTTCTTAGATTATCTATTTTTTCAAACTTGTATTGGATTCGACTCCAATAGGGTATAGTACATGTAATAAGCAATAACTCCTCGGATTTGCATACACATGTAACAAACATAACTTTAAATTTCCTAAAAGGACTATCTTCAATTCAAAATCCCCAACTAAGAAGATCCCTTCTGGACTTCAATGGGAGCCCTTTCCTGTCACTGATTTGCTTCTTGGAGAATAGTCAGACCATGGAGGAGGGGGCTGCTGTTGCAGCATTTCCGTTTCATTCCGTTAAAGTACACACAGAGTACTTTATTATGCATTTGTCTATAGTGGAGGTGTGAGGAACATTAAACTATCCCTTTAATTGATTTCTGTGATATTTTCCAGTAATGATTCAAAAAAATCTTTGTAACAAACAATATGAAAAAATGTTTTTATTGTACACCTTGTTACAATGTATTGATATAATGTATAAGACAAGGCTTTCACCTTGGATTGTACGGTATTGATACATGGCTTAGGTGAGGTTGTTTCAATTGATGTCTTTGTAGCATTTATAGCAGTAATGGGCTCAATTTAGTGCTAAACAGGCCATTGAATTGTAATCCATATATTTTTCACCTCTGTTAAATCCAATAAAGGTTATGAATACTTGGTGCTAAAGGTGCTTGAATTTCTGTGTTTTATTTGTGTAAAGATAAACTGAGCAAGTTATGTTGAATGATAGATGTCTCTCGTTCCATTGTAGATGTATGGCATTACATACAAATATTTGTGTAGACAGGAAAATGGGGCTAACTATTTAGATTCAGCAATCCTATTATATGCTTCTGTGATAAATTACATACAACATTTCTGTGGAACAAGGAACCAGGCCTTTTCACCTTAGTCTTAAAGGAGAATAGGACACATTGTACAATCAGATAAATGCTACCTTAAAATGGACCTATCATATTTTATTGACTTTCTCTCTTGAAGCAATTGAAGAGCAATCTTTGGGATCATTCTAGGTGTGTACTGTACCCCACTTTTTTGAGTCCAATGAAAAAAATGTAATGTATTCCATGTATATGTTTCAATAGAGGCAATATGGTGTTGTAATGTGTTTCCAAGTGTTAATGCATTCTATTTAAAATTATATTAATATAAATATAATTATATTATATTAATAATAAAAATTCTGGCAGAGACCGAGAGAAACCTGTATTAGATGGTAATGTGTTATACACCTTTACTTTCTATAGTACATAGCTTTGGGGGGACTGCCTGCTAATTTCAGGGTAGGGAAATTATACTTCAAATTACAGGGATGAGATAGCCAGACCGTCTATAAGAGTAAGATTCTGATTTGGTTACCTGTAATACTGCAAGGCATTGGAACTGGTTTTGGGACTACTCTGGGGCTTCATCAATGTCCCATTGTACAACGCTACGGAATTTGATGGCGCTATATAAAACAATAAATAATAATAATAATGTTTATCCCACTGCATAGTAACGCTATGTATGTAGAAGCAGAGGTGTAAAAAAAGTAGGCCCTTGTAATAGTGAGTTAAGAAGTGACATGCCTGGTGTCCTTATCTGCATGTCTCTGCCTAGAACTTTTAGACATGCCCAGACATAAGTGTGTTTTCATTTTCATACCCTATTCTGTACAGAGGATTTTTCTTTTTCACCAAAAGCTTAGTGAATCTGTTAATAAACAGAGTAGACATAACTTGTTATAGTAAGAAACCCAACTAAAAACATATTATTATTCAAAATGTCCTAGGGCGGCCATGTGATAAGAAAAGACAAACTTCTAGTCACGGGCGCTGATGCTGTCTGATATTTGCTGTTCACCTGAGGCACCGCAGTTAGCATTTGAACTGCAAGTGCAGTTTACTAATTAAACAGTCTGCTAACCCCAATCAGGGTTAGGCGGCAAGCTGCGACTGACGGCTCTGCTTGATTTCCTAGTTTAATTCTCTTTTTATACCTTGCTGTGAGACCAGAAACCCGGCTGCCGTAACACTAGCAAGTGAAGAGAAAACAAGATGGTGGGAGAGATTTTTCATGCTGTGTAACAGATCCAGCTGGCTGTCACTTCCCATTTATAGGAATTAACCGCATTGAAAACATAACAGTATTTGTTTTAGCGGCAATACATAGTTTCCCTGTTTTGTGTTAGCTCATGAGTAATTTGTTGAAATCAAACAAAAACAAAGAGGTTGGTTTCAATAATCTAACCCAGTGGTTCTCAACCTTCCTAATGCCGCAATCCTTGAATACAGTTCCTCATGTTGTGGTGACCCCCCAACCATAAAATTATTTTCGTTGCTACTTCATAACTGTAATTTTGCTACTTGTAATGTAAATATCTGATATGCAGGATGTATTTCCATTGTTACAAATTGAACATTAACGCATAGTGATTAATCACAAAAACAATATGTACCGTATTTATCGGCGTATAACACGCACTTTTGTAAAAACGAAAAAAAAGCCGAAATCCTACCTGCGTGTTATACACCGATATATCCTAGAGCTGCACGATCTGCAGCCGCGTCTCCCTCAAGTCCGGTCCCGGCGAGGGTGCGTGCTATACGCCGGTGCGTGCTATACGCCGGTAAGTACGGTAATTATATATTGTGAAATATGTGTTTTCCGATGGTCTTAGGCAACCCCTGTGAAAGGGTCGTTCGACCCCCAAAGGGTTGAGAACCACTGATCTAATCCATTACAGTGTACAACATCTATGTGCACAAGTGAAATTTTGGACTTTTAAAGCCTTGTGAATTCTGTCATATATTAAAATCAGTTTTTTAACACATATTTGAATTAGGTATATTCTAGGATAAATGTGATGTGGGTCACCTCTTTTCACCTGGGTAGACACACACTCGCTGCCTTGTTTGTGCGGGATACCTTGTCCATAGCCTTTATCCTGCTTGCTCCTATAAGTGATTACAAATTTCATTAAGAACATTACTGTTAGCAAGGTCTCCTGGCACCACTAACCAGGAACCAGCCCTTCTCTCCAGATCAATGTAACTGCACAAGAAAGACACTTCTATCTAGAAAACGCACCAACTCTTGACACCATGAGATCAAAACTTCATAGCATGAGGTTGCTGATCTGTTGGCCACAAATCCAGTAAGCTTAATGTTAAATAAAAAACATTACCATTCCCATTCCAAAGGCAGCAAAGACATGTTATATATATTTAAAATGTGCAAAAATGCTAATCCTAACGTTTTAATTGGACATTAATATTTAACCTTTTGGTTCGGTTGCTCTTCATTCTGGTCATGAAATTAATATATATACGCAAAGACCCACAAGACCTACAAAGACTGAAGTGTTTACATTTGAAAACAACATGATTGCCATTCATTGCTACTGATCACTGCTGATCCCCTTTTATTTAGCAGTGTCCATGAAACAAGAAAACAGATTACACATGTGCTTCGGCAAATACTAAAATCTATTTATATGCAAATAAGCTATCCATTATTACTGGTATGAGAAGAGATTTAAACTGAAAATGAGAAATAAATTATTGCCGGAAACCATTAACAAATTCCATTTCTAAACATAACATTTTACAACCCCACATTCTTGTACATGTTTCTTTTAGTTTAAAGGCAAAATGGTGACTCCTACACAAAAGTAATTTCAAGAGTAACATTTTGTGATATCCTATTTGGCTTAGTGTGTTTTGTCAGAAAATATGTAATTATAACATTACAAGGCCTTTAATGATGAATTGCTAGGTAGGCATAACAACACAATGTTCAATGATAGTCAAGTACAGCTATACAGCAACGTAACAAAAATCCTACCCATGATGTCACAAATTTATGCTAGAAATTTAACTCCCAAATTAACATGATAAATCACCCAGCTTGTGAAGCCTACCAAAGTACCCCAAAATAAGCATTTGTAAAGAACAACACATAAATAAAGGTTTAGGCTCTACCAAAGAGCAACAAATATCAAATATTGTGCCAATGTGTGTTACTCACTGGTACTAAATAAAATATTCCAGTTAATAATAGCGATCACCATCACAAGAAAGTTAGATAACCTCGAACCTTGTTATTATGAGAGACTCCTTTAACCCCTTCAGGACCAGGTTTTTGATACTAAGGTGGCGCTAAAAGACCGGAGCCCTTTTTGTGGTTTTGCTATGTCTTTCTTCAACTGTAATTTCTCTCTTATCAATTAGTGCACCCACCCAAATCATATATTGTTTTTTTCCGCACAAGTAGGACTTTCATTTGAAACCATATTAAGCTGGGTTGTACATTGTTTTGCTTGAAATAAACTGGAAAAAGTGGGGAAAAAATGAAAAAAATGCATTGACCCAATGGGAAAAATTATCCAAAATATATTCATTAACTTGTCCTGATTTGGAAACCACCCAATACGGCCAGGATTTTCATCTATTTTAACCAGTGTAGGGCAAATATTACAAGGCATGCATCGTGTTTTTAAAATGTTTTTTTT
>VKOC01028177.1:0-14869 GCA_009364415.1 Spea multiplicata
CTTTAATAGGCATTAGTTCCGCCGACAACACTGGTCAAAAGTATATTATTCACAATCGCTTTAATTCAAATATGCAACAACGAGAGAAGAAATCTCCCAACAGCCCGACGCCATTATTTTATTCTCTACTAATCCAGTTGTTACCGATGATACCCGCCGTTTACCAGTTCAACCGATTAAACCGCTATGTGAATCCTTCATTTAAGGTAGCAATAAATATATAATATAGTATGTAGTCTATCTTTAAAAAAATTATATCACACGAAAAATTGGAGCTATAATAACTTTGTAAACGCAAGCGTAATTAAAATAAGGCAAAGAAGTGGTTTTAGTATAAGTTGAAATATTTTTAATATATGTGTTTAAATATTAGTACTTATATAATATATTTATTAAATATAAATATATCTATTATTATTCTTTACTTATAACTATTTATATAAATTATATTTAAATATAATATATAATATATATTATCATATAATATAGTAAAAAATAACCATAAAATAATAAGAGAGATAATAATAATAAAAATAGTTAGGCTATTGTGGTTAAAAACATCACTTTTTAGGGGGGTCACCAACCGTTTTTGTTATTTGTCTATTGTCTTCCTTTCACATTGTCGGTAATGTTGAACCTAATGAACTGCGTTAATTACTTTGTCCTCTCTGTGTTAACTATTTTCTTCCTGCCCCCCTGACCTTCTCATTTCACTAATTTCCTTAGGGTAGTTAACTGTTACCCCTGCTGTTAGCATTCAACCGCCGAAGTCTTGTATATGTCCAAAATGCTGCACTCAAAGGCAACGTGCAGAAGGGCGTATCTTTTCGGGGTTAACCTTTATTTTCTTGTTTATTTGTAAATGTGAAAATTTCGTATTGTAAAACCGCCCCAGGGCGTATTTGAGAATGGGGGAAATGTTAA
The DNA here is from genome assembly GCA_009364415.1 of Spea multiplicata. Lineage (NCBI taxonomy): Eukaryota > Metazoa > Chordata > Amphibia > Anura > Pelobatidae > Spea > Spea multiplicata. Next base: position 925 of record VKOC01028177.1, read on the forward strand.
TATATTCCTTCCCGTTAAAAAAAATAAATAAATAGAATTTTGAATTCCAATTAATTTACTACATAAACATATGCTGGGGCTGGATCCGGCTCCAGTGTCAGGGATAAGGCTGTCGCAAATAATCGAATTGCATAGAATGCAATAAAAATGAGATAAATCAGATTGTGCCAGATTAATCGAGATAAAATGTATATAATTTTTATCTGTTTTTTTTCCATTGCAATTTAATTACCCAATTATTATCTTTTTTTACTAATTTTACTAATGTGCTCCCTATAGATTCCTAAATATGGCCGACTCTTGTTCCAATATTTTTCTCCTCCTTTGAAATAAACTACCCTATCCTGTACTTTGATAAATCCTCTTTTGTAGTTAAATGTTTCTATCATATGCTGTCTCTCTTTTCTCTCCTCCAAGTCGGACATATTGAGCTCCTAGGACTAAGGTCCAAAGCGGTAACCATTTAGAGAAGTTACTACTGCCACAAAATGAATCCTTGCCTAAAACGAATTCCAAGCTTTATTTGTTACTTAACTTCTTCCCCCCAAAACATGCGCCCTTTCTAGGCAACGACGTCCTTAGGGTGTGATGGGGGTGTAATTCATCTCTTGCGATATTGACCGCGGAACAATAACCTAGAGAGAGAGCCCTGGTGGTATTTCTCATGCCAATGAAGATTCACGAGTAATTCAACCTGATGTACATGATAACACCTAACACTCAGCACGCCTTCCTAACACTCAGCACGCCTGGGATGGGGAGAAAAAAAATAATAAATCATTTAATGAGGTCTACATTTGGTTTTAATTTCTGACTTTCTCTTCCTTGGCTCCTCATTGGCTTTCTTACATATTGGTCATTGTCAACACCGAAAAATAAGGTTTAAGACAGACTTGAGAATCTAGGGGTGGAACATTGGCCCCTGGGGAAGACCTCCTCAGGGCCCCTGGGGAAGTCCAAGGTTCTTAGGGGGTCCTCATGGATTTTTGTTGGCTTGGGAAGCTGATACTAATGAAATCTTAGACTAACGCCTTCTGTTATAAACATACATGGGATCTCCAGCTGAAGCTCCATGGCTCCGGGTAGAGCCCTCTCTCTTTGGTGACGGTGTTAGCCACGAGAGAGGGCAGGGCTAGTTCCACGAGGGGGAAGGGCTAGCCACATACCTGGACGTGGCTAGCCCTAAAGAACTTAAATTTGTATGAGGGCAGGAGGGGAATAGGGCCGGGTATGGGCTTCATCTGGAGTCACGGAGCTTCAGCTGGAGATCCCATGTATGTTTATAACTAGACACGCATGTTGTTTGTTATCTTATCAAAAGCCTTTTTTTGTGCTCTCGACATAGCTTGGGAGGGGAGCTTCAGCATTTTATTTTACCCTTCTGGTACAATCTGGTCTAAAGAGCTTACAATCTAGTCTGTAGAGCATGATCTTTGCTCAAGACGCCATCATCATCCAAGATGGACATATTCTGTATTATATTTGTGTATACCATACCAAGCCCCGTGTATTTTCCATCTCACCATCCTCCTAGAAATTTCTGTTAATAACGCTTTATCAGAAACTTATTCATATCTGAGGAATACAATTTGAATAAATAAGAATATCCCATTTATTTAACAAAGATCAACCTCAACTTTAATAATACCGCTAGACTTCACAGGTTTTTATTATTGATCTTCCAGCCGAGAAGCCCATGTGGGATTTGATGGAAATAATCAATTATTAATCAAGTTTTCAGGTGCAAGTCCAAGATATCTTTGAAGAAGGGTGAGAAGTAAAATACAAAGCAATATAGATTCCCGTTTTCTCAATTATTTCTTAATAAAGGTGGCTAAATATCGTCAAACGCAATTCTATAAATTCAGGACGATCAGGATTTTTTTCATAAATGTCTCTATATCATGAAATAATAGACTAGAACACATTTTTTTTAATATAAAATACCATCATAAAGCCTTTAATGGGCAGTTTAATGTTCTAGGCAACCTCACCAAAGGAGAATGCATATTAAAAGCAGTAAAGTGAGCATTTTAATATACATTCTTCAAAAATGTAAAAAAATAAAATAACATAATAATAAATGTATTCATAATATATATATTATATATATATATATATACATATAATATCATATTCCGCAGCGGATATGGATAGTGCATCCCATAAAAATTTGGACCTACTGAAACTAAAGGTGAGGAAGGCCCTGCTCAAAGGAGCTTACAATTTAGAAGATGGTCTTTTTAACTATTATACGGCTCAATGTTTTTGGCTTCCTTCCTCTCTTTATTTTAACAAATAAAATTTGTCCCTCCAACTTTTTTTTTCGGTATTAATCCACTTTCTCCAAAAAAGGAAAAATCCGTTATAGTTTAACCAGTTTATAAAGTTGTAAATTCAACATGTGCCAATTATTTATGTTATCATGTTTTTTTCTGAAAATTTGATTAAACATATATATATATATATATATATGCAGGCATATATGGACAAATGTGAATCCATTATTATATATATATATATATATAAAAGAAAAGGTGATATTATAATAATGTTCTTTTCTATAGAATCATATAATATATCATATAATATAGCAACTATTTTTTATTGTTTATTGATAAAATGTTAATATATTCTTGATTCAAAAAAGAAGTGACATACTGAGCCACAAGACTCAATGGAATGAAGTTCATTTTTTTTTTTACTTGGCTTAACGCCCAATGCCATCAAAACTAATTAAAAACAGTGCCACGGCTGACATGCATGCTGTGAAATTAGAATTTTTTTTTTTATTTTGTGCAGATTGACTTGCTGGTCCCATTCATATAATAGAAGCAGATTTTACGCAGACTCTCACCAAAATGACAACTTGGTTCCTTTTAGGGGAGCCTGGCAAGGGTTGAGGATGATGTCCATCAGCATCTTTTCCTGCAACCCACCTGGAGATTGGCCTGGAGGTCTCCTCCAGCCTCTTTAGCCTCTCCAGAGAACCAGGAATATGATAGCATTGGACATCACGGGTCAAGTGGACAACCTAAACTGACCCATAATTAGAAGACTTGGCACCTTTCATTTTAGAAAATTAGCACCCGTGTCCTATTGGTAGAAGGTTTATGTAATGCCTATCTGGGATATGTTCTTGGCCTATCCTCTAAATGTTCAAGGGCAATAAAATAAAGCAAGCGAAGCATATATGTGTTCTATATGTGTTCTGTCCTCATATTTTTTAGTATTTTTATGTAGAATTTTCTTTTCTTAATTGATTTGTTTTCTGCCAGCCCTGACCTTAGTTTCATTGAGTAATCAGTGGATCTTGACCCTAAAGTCTTTTCTTCTTTAGTTCTTTTAATCCTGCAACATTAGTCCCTGTGGACTGTTGTGTCCATTAGCGGCTGCACAAACCCTGGAGCTAAACCTTCTGGGAAACAATTTATAGAGGGAACCGCCATGTTTTTTTGGTACTATAGTTGCGTAGCCAGTAGGTTACTTGGTGTTGTGTTCTTAGCTACATAGCATGTGTTTGATATCTTACCTGAAGGTTTTCATGGGTGCCTTTGCCTCCCGGTTGCCTCTGTGTGCCCAGGCTGCTGTATCTTCATAGCTTTCCAGCGTCACCGCATCCCACCAGACCATAGACCTCCGACTAGGTCCGACGCTCCCTCTGTGAAGCCACATTTTGCCGAATATAAGTCTGAAATGTATGGCCTTTTCATTAATTTGTGACGTCTATACGTATGTCACACGTTACAGGCAACATTATCTCTTTAGGGTTCTAATGGTGGCTTCCAGGTCATGAAGGAAGATGTTTTATTCCTGATAAAGCTCTTCTTACGTACACGTTAATGCTTTCTTTAAAAAAAAAAAAAAACTTTGAGCAGAGTGGTGTCTTCACCCCCAAAGCCTAATCTTTTTGACATTGTAATGTTAAAAATTACAAAAAAAAAACTTTCCAACTTCTATAGGGAAAATAAAGCCGAGAGTGAGAAAAAACTTGGTATCAGTCACTATGGAATCTTTGGAACATTTGCCGATCAGAGAATCTAAAAATCAAACAATACATTTGATTAATTGCAAACATGATTTTTAACAGCGCCCCTGTCCTCCTCAAGCAAAATATTCGGCCAGAGGCTTCATAAAAATTACGCAGCGACCCAACAACCATTTAGAAGTCTATCATCAAACAAAATCACACATCAAGAGAGTAAGGAGTGTAAGGAGCAACTTTAAAGTGCAGTTAAAGGTCTAAGGAGAGCATCCCAAGAATGTTTCTTTTTTTTGTACCCTCTAAAGGGAAAACAGAGATTATTTCACGTATTTCAAAAATATGCACAGCTGTAGAATAATTACAGCTTTAGGACATTTTCCTTAATCCTCCATAACAAATTTGGTCCATTTGCTCCGAGTCACAATTTAAAGTAGGAAACCCTATTACGTTTTGAGTTTTGTAATAATCTAACCATAGGGGTCTTCTGAAATCTGAAATATACAATTTCACATATAAAGTACTAAGTGGCTAACATTATGCTGGCTAAAAAAAAAATAAAAAAAAAATGTAATGGAACCAGAAAAGTATTCACTTTTAGAATTTCTAGAGTTAAGGTTTAACGCAATGAGGGGATTTAAACAGGAGTGGGGTAGGTATAAGGATATTTATCCAAAAGTTAACCAATTTATAATACAACAGACAACTACACAATGAACAAAAATTATGGATGATACATAACGACCAATGCACTTCCAAAATATGGCTTAAACCAGTGGTACTGTGTAAGGGACATTTATATAAAAAATTGGATGCCACAACATATTTTAGGTGTGAAAATATAAATAATAACCTTTTTTTTTGCTACTATTTTGCTATGTTTACCTACTGCATTATACAAAAATATATGAATGCTGATAAAACAGGTTTTTGCCACAAGTGAAGCTCATTACAGCTAATGTGTTACAGTCGGCAGTGTGAATACAGATATTGGGGTTTTGCCACTTAAATCATTATACCCACACTTTTGTGCTCAGCCCATTGAATTATTTTGCAGAAATTGTGTTTTTTTAATTTATTTTCATATACCCTTAAGTTGTTGCAGCCTAGAATTAGTATGTATTCAGAAAACAAATTGGGAAAGGATTACGTTACTCTGGCTGCACCCCATAAGCCAGAGCTGGGCAGGGCATAGGTTTGGGTTTTTGGTGTCCTCCTTGTCTCTTGATGGGTCAACTGAGTCCGGACTCGTGCCAGTGTTGGCTTTCCCAGCCATACTCTGGATATAGCTGGAGGTGTGGTAGATTAACATGTAAGTGAAACTTAAACTCATGGAGTACTTGTTGAGACCCGCAAGTGTAAGGTACACATTCCAACTCCCACAAACTGCCACAAACTCAGTCCCTAGAATTTAGATGTTATCACAAATTTTGGGCTGGTGGAAAAGCTAAGCTTCCCAGTAGCTTTAGGTTTATTATGCTGCAGGATCCTCTTAGTGACACACACCTTAGACCAATTGTTTCATTAGTAGCCAACCAGTAGCCTATGTAAGCTCGTTACACTTGCACCTATGTGCTTAGAGGTTATGTGTTTGCCTACAACCATGAGTCCATTCCCCAGCTTCCAACGGGCCTCCATCTGATACATCTATACCGACCGCTAGCTAGGTTTTATCTTGAGTGCTCCTGATCCCTGAAACCATACTTTGTGAACTTCTTGGTGCTGACTACAGCTGTTTTATCCATGACTACAGCTCTGTCTGACTGTGAATTTGGTGTTCATAGCTGTACTGCCCACCTTTTGCTGACCCTTGGACCCTTATCTAGTTTGTTACTACTTGTCATCTACATATAGTCTACCTTGATGGTCCTGGTTGTTCCTGAGCACCTTATCTGCTGGTCTGCTTCCTCTTATGTGGCCGTCTATATTTCTCAATATTTTTATCCATTTCTTGTCTCTGGCTGTCTGAGATGCTCCCTAGGTTCCTTATCCTGCCTTCATTTACGGAGGCAGACATTACCACCTCCGCTGGCGCTCCCTATCATATTAAAATGTTGAGTTATACGCAGAGGAAACATCTATCCAAAAAATAAGAAAAAGGCCCAGAACCAGATCCGATTCTTAAGGAAGAATAATTGGGGGTAGAATTGTTCTTAGAAGCCATTAGATTTCTACGGGTTTATAAGCCAATATTTATTATAAGTATTTCTTTTTCAAAAATATCTGCAGTTGTCTCCGGGTTGAACACAAATAAGAACAAAATATGTGCGAAAAAAGCAAATTATTTATACCAATCCGAATATTTGTATTAGATTTTAGTTTTTTTTATTTACTGTTGTATATTATGTTATTTGAAATACAATAAAATACAATAAAACAATTTTTAACTACCCTTAGCGTATTGTACAACTCCCAACCATCCAATATCAGCGGGACAGTCCTGATTCTTGGGCACTCTTCCACTGTTCTCCGTAGCTGCCCCATTGTCCTTCTTTTGCGTTTGGGGGGGGGGGGATCCACTGATTTCCCCTGAACATCCCAGGAATCTGTAAATTCTACGGGGTAAGGGGTAAATTGGGAGTATGAATATATTTGTGAATTTTTTCCAATATTTTTTTGAAGAGAAACAAACTTAATTGCAATTTCCCTTTAAATAATGTTACAATGCACAGGATGATTGATTAGCGATGACTTCTAGTACATTATGAGTAGGACAATAAACACATTTACAATACTAATAGACTAGAAGACCTTGTGCCGGATTTACTCATTTCGTTGGAAGTGTAACAATATTTCTCAAACACAAACGCCTAATTACACACCATTAAAAACAGCAAATAATGTGTAAACGGATTAAGGCTCTTTCTGTGTAATTACAGTGGTGTTAGCAACCAGGGGAGAATGAAGATTGTATACTTGAGCTTGTAATGATTCCTCCAAGTTATTTAAAACACAAGGCTTGATAGAAAACACCATATTCTATTTGTGCTATTCAGAAAATACTTTCGGTATTAGGAAAACACGCAGTGAGGTCAATTTGTTCCATGTGCGCGGGGAATTCTCCAATCTATTCTCAATCTATTTTTCACCTTAGAATCAAGTATTTTGGCTACACACAAGTCATTTTATTAATACAGGTTCATAGTATCAGTGGCATTCTTCCCCCATTATTCTAGGTGTCCTAGTTTCTTCTGTATTCCCAGGGGAATGTACTGTATATGGGGTGCCATTGGGCCATTGAGAGATAATTCCACATCAGTGAGACTTTTTCGTTGCGTTATGACATCATCAATACTGTGGTACTAGGCAAGTTAATGCAGATACAGTGGTCGCGTGTAGGGTAAGGTGGAGCATTGGTGGGGTTAATATGCTAAGCTCATTCCAATGGCGTTCCATGATATGGAACGTTGGCACTTTCAACATCGTCGATCATCGCAGTTGATGCTGTAGTAGCCTCATCTGTACAGTACACAGACAGACAGACTTATCTACTCAATGTGCTAATAGCCTTGTGTTGGAATCCAGCATTGCTCCGAGGTCACTTGATGTCTAGACGCACGCTGAAGGCCCCTCTCTGATATTCAGATGAATTGTGAGATTCGGACAGTGTGGTCGCATGGCGGTGGACTTGGTTTTTAAATTTAAGAAATGTCCTATGTTGGCAAACAAGCACATACAAGAGGATGACTCTGGGAACATACGTTGTCAAGAGGTTTAAAAACCTTGGGCTGGTCGTCCATGACCATAAAACAAGGGGGTATATTGTCCTCATCCATAGGTTGATCTGATCCTAAGACTGTGTCATATCTAAAGCATCCTTCAGTCCTTGGAGTCTCCATTCCATTGCCCATTGAAATACCCTCGGCTTCAGCAGCTCAGCCCCCAAATGACACCCCTGAAGCATGGAATTTAGTGCTCAAGGAGAATTTTTTTCTTTTTCTATGGCACATGTTTATTTTCCCCATTAGATAGTTTTTAGATGGCAAATTAACATTTTTAATCAAATCAAACACTGCTGAATGAATGTCATATATTTTTTTTCCCCCTCCTGACGACTAAGTCTTCAATAAAAGATGGACAAGTATCCAAGCGAAATTTCATTTTATTCTCTACAGGTGCCCTACAATTTAATCTGTCACTAGGCATTAAGATTGTGGGCTTTTAATTAAAAAGAAATAGAGTTTCTGAAGAATGGGAGGAATATCTGTGGATGAGTGAAGAAGTATGGTTTTTTTTTGCAGTGTGACAATATTTAATTTGCTATTAAAAAAGTAAAGTTTTTTCTGATGTACAAATAATGTGAAAAAATGAGGATGCGTTTTGTTTAATTGCCTTATTTATTTTAATCACCTAAATTTGTCCAGCTGCGGAAAAGTATACATTAAAAAAAAGTATACATAAAAAAAATTAGCTTCTCATTTATCTCCTACGGGGATTTAAAAAAATATATATTTAATCCAATTTAAGGAACAGGGACACAGATTTTAGTTGCACCACTCCCTTCACTTCCCTATGCTAGCTAGGGCTGCCATCATGGGGTGCCACCAGTAACCAGGCCCACCCTCCCAGATATGCCAAGGGGCCCCCTCATTGGCCTTCATGGCCTGCTACCTTTGGACTCTCCGCTTCTCTGGGTCACTAGGGGGAAACTTCGGTCGCGTTAACAACGTTGCACCCCTGTTGCCTTCTCCATTAAAAATAGTGTGTGTCACGTGACCTTGGCGGCACGGCAGGGCGGCCCACTGACATCACCAGGATTGTCATTGTGACTGCCCAGCATGGGAACTCTAATGCTCTGGGGCACAGTGGCTCCTTTCTTTACTTTGGGGCTTGGTGGCCACTTTCTGGACATTGGGACTTGGTGGCTCCATTATAAGCATTGGGTGGTCTTTAGGTTTGTACTGGGCCCCAATTTTTTTGATGGCGGCCCTGGTTACAGTAACTAAGGACACTGGGGTGTGATGTCATAAAGGAAGAAACTTTGCCTCCAGCTTTCCTCACCAGCCTACCTTGCCTTATATTCTATACTCTTACCACCATGGTCTACGTGTGCGATCTACATGTATGTACAACAATACACACTGAATAACTTTACTAAGTGCCGAGTTTCAAAATAATTATTTATTTTACACTATTTGGTCAGGCGCTTACAGGAAAATACTGGATTTGGTAATATAATATAATTATTTAATTCTCACTATAACAAAACTATAAATATTGGCCCCAACCCCCACGGACAAAAAGTGATCCAAACCTCCCGGTACTCATAGGGTTAAAGATATTTATCAAAATCTTTATAAAAATGCGTATTTTATGCTTAATTCATCTGTAATTCCGGTTTAAGTTACAAAAAGGTTTAATGATACATGCTCTAAATAATAGAAACCGTAAAAGAAATATTCTTAAAGTGTGATAGGAAAGCACAGAACCAGACAAATCATGTCTGTGTTCCTTTAAAATCTTTCATGGACTCGCTGCTTCATCTCCAATCGTGTTACACGGGTCAAAAGGTGCAAACCTGTCACAGAGAAGATGTAACCCAACGTGACATTCTGCAAGTAGAGATCTGTTGAAATACCTGCGTCTATTAGGTTCCTACAGATGACCTCTGTTCAAAAAGTGCCATTTTTTTCTGCCGTCCGTAATGCTAATAAGAATTGATTTCATGTGTGTTGTAATAAATGTAATCCAATGGATTGATTATTTTATGGTATTTTAGAATAGATTAGTTTCTACTTTATCAAAATCCTAGAGTTCTACACAGTAAATAAACCCATTATGGCAAAACTCCTCAGCTAAGTGTCAATCAAGTCCCTTTAAGGGATCGTAAAGCATGATCTTCTAGGGCAATAAGGCCCAGGAACATGTTTGTAGCAAACGGTGACTTTTATGTATAAGTGCACAAACACCTAAATCATAAAATAAAGTCTAGCTCCCATTTGGAGTCCTATCTGGCTATACTTTGCTGGTTCAGGCTGACCAGCCTCAACACTATCTAACTTAAATCTCCCTGCCAGACCCAAGTAAGCTGGGCTTTGGAAAACCTCCCCAGGTAACATGCATAGGTCCAGGCAAGTAATGCCACGTTGGGGGATCTTCTTTCAGGGTCTCTCTTTCCTCTGCCCTCAACGGTATCCCTGATGATGTGGCTTGAGGGGGTTAAAATGCCCATTTACTGCCCCCATTGGGTTTAGCCGTACAAACTTTCAGCCCAGATTCTACCAACTCCTAGCTATTCCTTGCCCATCCTAAGTAAACACGGGGCTAGTCTTGCCCCTATGTACATTTAGCTCTGGACCCTAATTGAAACCACACCGCCAGGAGAGTAGGAGCTCTGGGAAGTCAACCCTTTGAATTTCCGAGATGCACTTAGGTGTATACGATGAGGGCAGCCATCAACGTAGGAGGAACCGACTCGATCCCTTACAGGAACTGGTCTAAGAGAGAGGATCAAAGGGGGAGAAACATACAAAAGTAGTATAACTTTTTTTTGGCTTTTTGCAGTTGCATTTAGCTTGGACACACAAGCGAATCCTGAGCTGGGGCGAATCTCCTAAGTGACATCTCTAAGTGAGGAGTTACAAGCAAAGAAGGAGTTAAAAAGCAAAAAGGAGGGGAAAGTATACATCCTTGTTATTCCATATATATTTATATATCTTACATTAGTTGGCATGTTGGATAATGCCACTCAGTGCATGTCTTGCAAAATGTATGTGTTCTTGGAGCGAGCTCCCCAGGGGCCATACCGCTGTTGCAAGTGTGAGCAGGTTGCTTCTTTGGAATGTACTGTGATAGATCTAAAGAGGCAACTGGCAACACTGAGGGACATAGACAACATGGAGAGGAGCTTGCTGCTTACAGAGCAGGCATTGGCTGGGGCCAGTGCTGAGGGGGGTGGAGATGGGGAAGAAGAGGTCTCGAGGGCAGAGAGCTGGGTTAGTTGTGCAAGGGGCAGCAGGGGCCGGAGAGCTAGGGAGGTTTGTTCTGGGCTAGATCACCCCAACATGTTTGCCAGTTTGTGCGAAGATGCTGGGGAGACCAGCTCAGAGGAAGCATTTCTGGGGCAGCCAGGAGAGTAGCCTCTCCAGCATAGTGGGGAGCCAGTTGGCTAGGAAGGCTAGACAGGTGCTGGTGGTAGGGGATTCAATTATAAGGAAGGTTGATAGGGTAATCTGTCGCCAGGACCCCGAATGCCGAACAGTATGCTGTCTCCCGGGTGCTCGGGTTCGACATATTGTGGACCGGGTAGACAGATTGTTGGGAGGGGCTGGAGATGACCCAGCGGTCGTAGTACATGTTGGTACTAACGACATAGTTAGGGGCAGGTGGGGGGTCCTTAAAAATGAGTTTAGGGCACTAGGTCAGAAACTTAGGCAAAGGACCTCCAAGGTAATGTTCTCTGGAATATTACCAGTACCACGCGCTACTTCAGGGAGACAGCGGGAGCTTAGGGAGATCAATGCGTGGCTAAGAGCATGGTGTAAGAAAGAGGGATTTGGGTTTTTGGAGAACTGGGCAGACTTTGCAGTCGGCTACAGACTCTACAGCAGGGATGGACTGCACCTCAATGAGGAGGGGGCTGCAGTGCTAGGGGAGAGGATGGCTAGGGGAATTGCGGATCTTTTAAACTAGGTTCTGGGGGGGAGGATAAATATAGAAAAGAAGTGCTAGCTAGAGTAGACTCAGAAGGGGGTCTAGCTATGGGAAAAGGGGGGGAGAGCACTGGTGGGGTTAGCACAGACAATATGGTGTTGCATAGTACAAAACCTGCTGTCAAGAATTATTTGTCAACTGTTACATCAGAAATGGGTAGTAACCTTAAATGTCTTTTAGCAAATGCGAGAAGCTTGGCAAACAAAATGGGTGAGCTGGAAGTATTGGTAAGTAATGAACAATATGACTTGATCGGTATCACGGAAACGTGGTGGGATGATACATATGACTGGTCAGTAAACTTACAAGGATATTCACTTTTTAGAAGGGACAGAGCAAATAGAAAAGGGGGAGGGATTTGTTTATATGCAAACCCTAAACTTAAGCCCAGTATTAAGGAAGATGTGCATGATGACAGTAGTAATGTGGAGACGCTGTGGGTAGAGATTAACCTAGATAGTAAAAAAAGTCACACACTACTTGTGGGTGTATGCTACAAGCCACCCAACATTAGCAATGAGGGGGAAGATCAGCTGCTATTTCAAATTGAAAAGGCTGCATATAGAAATGAAGTTTTGATCATGGGAGATTTTAATTACCCAGATATAGATTGGAATAGTGGAACTTGTTCCACTAAGGGGAGCAAGTTTCTGAACCTGCTTAATGACCAATTTATGTCGCAATTAGTAGAGACCCCAACCAGAATGGATGCCTGTCTAGATCTGGTAATAACTAACAATGAGGAACTTATCTCAAACATTATAGTAAGAGAACACTTGGGAAATAGTGACCATAACATGGTTTCATTTGAGATTAATTCCAAAAAGCAAATGGGTAACTTCTCTACCAAAACTCTTAATTTCAGAAGGGCAAACTTTGACAGGCTAAGGTCCACCATGGAATGTATAGACTGGGATGGATTGTTCTCTGGGTTAAACACAGAGGAGAAATGGAATACCTTTAAGCACATATTGCAAAGATATACATCCCAATATATACCTATGGGAAACAAATACAAAAGAAACAAATCAAAACCAATGTGGCTTACCTGGAAAGTAAAACAGGAAATAAGGAATAAACAATTGGCATTTAAGCATTATAAAAGCGAGGGGTCGGTAGTATCATTTATGGCATACAAAGATGCCAACAAAGCCTGCAAAAAGGAGATTAAAATGGCTAAACTAGAAAATGAGAAACTTATTGCCAAGGAAAGTAAAACCAATCCCAAGAAATTTTTCAAGTATGTGAATGGGAAAAAGTTAAAGGTAGAGAATGTCGGTACGTTATTATCTGAAACTGGAAATTTGGTTAGTGAGGACAGAGAGAAAGCCGACATTTTAAATGCTTTTTTTTCTTCTGTTTATACCAAGGAAGAACCGATGACGGAGCCCCTGCTGGCTAATTTTAAGAAACCGTTGCAACAAACATGGGATTGGCTGACACAAGAAAAAGTGCTCAAGCAATTAAATACTGTTAAGGTAGACAAGGCCCCTGGACCGGATGGTATACACCCAAGGGTACTGAAGGAACTAAGCCTAATTCTGGCCCAGCCATTATTGCTAATCTTTAGGGATTCTTTCAGCTCGGGCGTAGTTCCATTAGATTGGCGCAAGGCAGATGTTGTGCCCATATTTAAAAAGGGATCAAAATCTCAACCGGGCAATTACAGGCCAGTAAGCTTAACATCGGTAGCGGGGAAATTATTTGAAGGGTTGCTAAAGGTATACATTCAAGATCATATCTTGATCCATAATCCAATTAGTAGAAGTCAACATGGATTTGTGAAAGACCGGTCTTGTCAAACCAACCTATTAACATTCTATGAAGAAGTTAGTAAAAATATAGACCTGGGGTTGGCTGTAGATGTGATTTATCTGGACTTTGCTAAGGCGTTTGATACGGTTTCGCATAAAAGGCTACTCTATAAATTAACAGAAATAGGCTTAGGGGCAAATGTCTGTATGTGGATCAGAAATTGGCTAAAAGATAGAATGCAGAGGGTTGTTGTGAATGGATGTTTCTCAGCCTATACGCAGGTATTAAGTGGCGTGCCTCAGGGGTCTGTCCTCGGTCCTCTTCTTTTTAATTTATTTATAAATGATCTCCCAAGCTGCATTAAGAGCCATGTCACAGTTTTTGCTGATGACACAAAATTAGGCCGGGTAATTCAGACTAATCTTGATGTTTCTTCATTGCAGGAAGATCTAGACAGAGTTGGGGACTGGGCGTGCAAGTGGCAGATGAGGTTCAATATAGAGAAATGCAATGTTATGCATTATGGTAAAAATAATAAAAATGAAACCTATTCTT
>VKOC01028178.1:0-25029 GCA_009364415.1 Spea multiplicata
ATCTTGTGTGCCCCCCCTATATATTGTTTCTAGAGTCGCCACTGCCATGAATACATAACTAGAATATTAAGTGGTATTTGGAACGACAGAGTTGACCACCTCAGATTGTGCAGGGTTGTAAACAAGGCTCAAGTTACTAAATATTAGGTAACATTACCCATGTTTTCCAGGACAAACTTACATTTGTTGCTGGTCAACACATGTAAAGTGCTACCTTGAAGCCTGGGGTATGTATAATTGAGTAACTGATTCCATTCTGTGAGTTTAGGCATCTCTCATACTGTCCAACGGCAGTTTATAATAGTCATTCATCAATTTAACTCCTTAATGCCTGGCACATCATGGCATTAAACAAGCTTAGAAAGCGATCTAAGGCCTCAACGTTGAGGCATTCAGGAACACTGAGATGGAGATGGTTGACAGTGGCGTCAACGTCCACCATACATTTAGAGCTGAGGACGCGATCAATGATTGAGGGGTTCAGTGACACGAAAAACTCATCCCAGGGCACACTGTGACAGCCCTGGAAAGAGGTCACAAGAGCCACTGTGAGAGATTTTGCCTCTCAAATGATGGTGACACCCTTTAAAAAGAAAAAAAAACTTTCAAGGAGGGTCTCCCCTCTGGGCTTTCTAACAACAATGTGATTAGTAAAATATACAAAGAAAAAAAATGATTAAAAAAATAGTTAAAAAATAAATAAAAATGTGGTAACATTTAAAATAATTATGCGGTGATGTCACCATCAGGGGAACCATCCACTTCCAAAAAAATAGAGTTTACTTTCATGAACGAGTGATAAAATTAGTGCTGTATCTTCCCAAAAGTCCTGGCATGGAAAGAGTTAAAATACTAGCATTTCAAATACCCAAGGGGTGTGTACTTGTATGATAAATTGGGGTGAATTGAATTGCCCCAAATAGGGTATAAGCGCAGAATGACCAGATGTCAAAATGAAGAATATTAATGATAACATTTGTGAAGGGAAAGGGTTACAATACCAACATGTGAAATACCTTGGGGTATCTAGTTTTCAAAAAGATATGGTTTGATGGGGTAAATTGCATTGGCTGCCTTCAAAGATGTCCCAATAAAGGACGTCTGGCCAGAAGGACCAGATTTGGAAAACAATAGTTTTGAAATAGCAAAATGCTACTTGTACTTGCAAAAGTACATTTTTAATAATATGTACCTTAATCCTGCACAACAAAATGGAAATAACACCAAAAAACCATTGGGTATTTCTAACTTCTGGACAAATATTAGAATCTAGCTAGCAGAAAAAGTGCTTTTTTCAATTGTTCACAATATTTTATTATTTTTTTAATAGAGAAAAAAAAAGGTATCGGAAGAAAGTCCTTCTTGTTCTGAAAAAAACCCAATATATAATTTGTGCGGGTGTAGTAAATGGGAGAGATGAAAATTACAGCTAAACACCAGCACAGAAAAAAATGTTAAAACAGCCACGAAGGGAACAAAAAGAATAATAAAAAAAAAAACAGTCTGTTCCTAAAGAGGTTAAATGTACATACCTACTGGAACACATGGCCAATGGAGTAACCCCACTTGGTAACAATACTTTGTTAATTAAACCAAAAAAAGTGGCTAACAATTCCCATTTGGGCACCCTGGCTCCCATTACCAGCCATCCCTTTAGTGGCCCTCTGAATATAACGCATACATGGTGACATTTCGCGCGTAAATAAAAATAATGATCTTGTTACTAAGGAGTGGAAGTATAAGACGCAGTGGTTTCCTGGATAATTAGCAGTGACACCATGGCTATTAATTAAAGCAGCAGGGCTGTGTGTGTAAATAACAGAATGACACTCTGGGGATAGTGTACATTACATGAAATTGTACCAAATGCAAAAGTAACAAGCACTGATTCTCTGGATGTTAATGAAAAGTTGAATGGTGGGTAAGATACCAATGTTGTTGTAGCTTTACATAAAATAGGAAGCATTGCATCTGTTTGAATGTAACATTGTTCTAGGTGCTATTAGCATGCGGTGCTGATGTTGATATAAATGCCCACAGTGTTACACAATATAACAGAAATTACAATTAGTGGTGCTTTACGTGTCAAAAACAAGCATCTGGCAGCAAGTATGCAGTTACTTTATACTTTTTATCAAGCAAGAAATTATGCAGCTATGGATGAACTAAAACTCCCATTATCCTCTAAAAGGGCTTTTTTAAATGTATTTTTTTTTACAGTGAATAGCTTTCAAAGGATCATAGGAGCCATATCTCAGTAATGACTGGGCAGCTGCAAATTGGTAATTACTAAATGCTAATACAAACAGTGTCTGACGGAAAAATGTAAAAAATATGGCACAAATATGAAGAGGCAAATAATCATAATAAAGGTAGAGTATGGTATTTTTATGGTTCATAGAAATTGACTTTAAAGATAAGTACAGAGCTGCACGCCTCAAAATAAGCAAAAACCTTATATAAGTTCTGCATAACATATGTACACTGTCTCATTTACAACATGGCCCACTTATAGTGATTCATACTGTTACTGTTTTCGCATTAGCCTGTTCGACAAGATTGTGTGCCCTCTTACAATTAAGTATTATGGAAATTGCCTAACACCTAACATAATGCCCCAAAAAACAGTCTATATACATATACACGTTATGAACAAACATGGATACCTCACCATCACACCTACATGAGCTTAATACCTAAAACCATGAGTATTAATAATGATTTGCCGCCCCCTATCTCACTATAATAGCTTCCATTCTTCTTGGAAGGCTTCCACAAGATTTCATAGTGCGTCTGTGAGATTTTGAGCCCATTCAACCACTGAGTATTTGTGAAATCAAGAACTTCTTTTGGATGAGAAGCCCTGCTTGCAATCGGTCAGGGCTCTGTGGGGCCACTCGAGTTCCTCCACACCAGACTAGTCAAACCACGTCTTTATGGAGCTTGCTTTGTGCACAGGGCACAGTCGAGCTGGAACAGGAAAGAGCTCTCCCCAAACTGTTCCCACAAAGTTGGAAGCATGCAATTGTCTAAAATGTCTTTGCATACTGTAGCATTAACAATACCCTTCACTGGTACTAAGGGCCCTAGTCCATACCCTCAAAAACATCACAAGAAAAGTATCCATCCACCAAACTTTACAGTAGGCACTATGCATTCCAGTAGATAGCATTCTCCTGGCATCTGCCAAACCAAGATTCACTCATCAGACCCCCAGATAGTGAAGTGTGATTCTTCACACCAGAAAACACGTTTCCACTGCTCCAGAGTCCAGTGATGGTGTGCTTTACTCCACTCCAGCCGATGCTTGGCATTATCATAGTGATCTTCATAGTGTACATAGCTGCTTGACTCCTGACGCACAGTGATGGTGCTGTTGTTGCTTCCAGAGGCAGTTTGGAGCTCTGTAGTGAGTGACGCTACACAGGACAGGTAATTTATTCTAGCTACTTGGTGAACCTGATCTGTGAGTTCCCGAGGTCTACCGCTTCATGGATGAGCTCTTTTTACTCCTAGACTCCTCCAGTTCACAATGATAACACATCCAGTGAAAAGGGACAGATTAACGGGGCAAAAAGTTTACGAACTGAATTGTGGCAAAAAGTTGGTTTCCTATAACAGTGCCGCCTTTAAATGTACTGAGCTCTTCAGTACAGCCCAATCTACTGCCAATGCGTCTGTGGAGACGGCTGCCTATGTATGTGATTTTATACACCAATGCGTGTAGCTGAAACACCTTAACTCAATAATTGCGGGGGTTGTCCAGAAACGTGTATATATATATATATATATATATACTATATTATATGTATGTAAATAACAATGCACCATGTTAAAAGGTAAAAGACTTAACAGGATTTTAAGCTGGGAGGCTCTCATTTTAACAGTTCTAATTATACGTGATCAATATAAAACAGTGGGTTTCCATACTAATGTGCAGGAGTACAGTATGTGATAAGAACTGGAAGCTTTATTTTGAACAATATTGGTTAAAATGTCACATGCAGGCTTTTGTGTCTTTTATGCTATTAGAATACACCAACCAGGGAGACACACCTGAACCATACTAAACATACAGGGGATAAAGGTGAGGTTCCATTTGTAGGTTATTTTTTATATGTTTGTTTCGCTGTTTTTGTAGCACGTCCCTGTCGTATTGTGGAACAGGGATTAACGTCAACAAACACCACGCAGTGCAATTTTAGTGGGGTGGGCTGAATCGGAAGGTGTAGCAAGACGATCAGACTTGACAGGTAACCAAAGGGGTTAAGCTTAAACCGATGTAGCAAGACGATCAGACTCGACAGGTAACCAAAGGGGTTAAGCTTTCAGATGCTAAAAGAGTTAATGGTTTGATGGCATAAATTACGCACTATAAGCCAATGTATCCTTGCACCTGGGATCAACATGCAGCACTACAAGCCATCATAATATAGAGGCAGACATGTCGATACATGACAGATGGATGGACGGATAGACAGACAGATAGTTTACAGGGCAAATAGAATGTCACAAACCAGCAACTCCCACTATCCCGCCCCCGCATCATTACTCCTTTTGCATCAGTTTCTCCATCTTTAGCAGCATCCCCATCCCACTCCTGACACAAGACCCACCCGTGGCTATGGCATCCCCGTGAGCAGCTCCCAGCCGAAAACAGTGCCAGAAGACACATTACTGCAAAAAAACATCGACCTGTCACATGCCGCAGATCTCAGCAAGACCCTCTCTTACACAGGATGCCCCAAACCGCCCCTCGGCAGGCTAGACATAGCAACTCCGCACAGAAATACACTAGAGACAACATCGTCAATCACCCAACTGTTCAACCTGTCTCCAGAACCCTGCTGAGCAGGGGTATCTGCCTTGTAGATTTTGCCCCACCTGCCCCAGCCCTTGTCATTCTTATTTTGGGGTATCCTACCTTCAGGGGTCATGAGTGTGCGTGGGATGTGCAGAGCTTGCTGCCCCAGGCTGGGAAAGCACTGCTTCTCCCGTTACTCTGCAGTGCAGGCAGCGCGCATGCGGAGCACTCCGGCTGTGCTGACATGAGAGCTGCAGCCTGTGTGTGCCATCCACTCCCGGGAGAAGGAGGGGGCGAAATACCCCGGAATTAACCCTCACGCAGCTGCACAGGCAAATCACTCATACGTGAATGAAAGCACAGTAACACGTTAAAGACATTGCCTGAATTTGCGGGAGGGGTTGGAAGGCTATTAAAAACCCTCTATTCCAGCCCCTCCTAAAATGTTACGTCATTGTACAAGAAATCGCGGGCAATTTGGATTCAGCCTCAGTAAGCACAGTTCTCGGTACACAGGAGAAGCCACCAAGACACTCTAGCCGTTGCTCAGAGACACCATTGCTATACTGGGTCTCCCCCTCCTTTTCTCTTCACCCTCGCCTGTCAAACGCACATTGTTATCCTGCTTTAATTTCCTTCATTCCCCACTCAGCTTTGTTAGTTCCTTTCTGCAGTCCTGTTGGCTTTCTGCAGCCCTTGAGCTAGCCCATCCGGGTTGCTAAGCAACGAGCTCTGTTCAGCATTTCCTTAATTCCTTGTTACTGGGTCCCTGTGCTATGTGGCTTCTCTGTGTCCTGGTAGTACAGGTTTCCCCCCCCTGCCCCAGTTACTTATTCAGTGCCCTACAGATCCATGACTGTCTGTGCGTCTGAATTCACTCCGTGGACAAGACATTTAAACTCTAAAAGTAACTTCAAATAATACTATACCAATATAGTAATTACTATGTTAAACATAGTCCTTTTATATTTTCTTATTTTTGGTGTCTCTCCGTAACAATGTATGCTCATAGATAGATGTAAATATCATATTTATTCCCCCGCATATTATCAGATTATCTTTCCAGTTAAAGATTATCCATCTTCTTACTCATGCTCACCATCTCCCTTTTTTTCAATTCTTTACTTCTTCACAGAGTTAGTAAGATTAGTTACGCTCTTCTACCCTTTATTTCATGGATCTACAGAAAAAGTTCCACCCAATCACATAGTCATAGCTGTTATTAGTTTCACCTACACTTGCATTGTTCTCCATAACCAAATTCTGTTTATTACACATTTGGTTATAAACTATACATACACGTGTGTGTGTGTAATGTACACATTATATATATAGCTCACCTTTCTTTCAGGACATACTTTCTATACCCACCACAATGGCACATGGACCTATGGCTCAATTGACCAGGAGAGGAATTGTATTCTCCGTTTAAGCCAGAAAATAAAATGTCTCCTCTTTCCTCCTCCTGCGTCACCTCTTCCTACTGTTGCTCGTTTTGACTCTCCTTAATTGGCCAAGAGCACCCAGACTAAAGGTAGCCAATATATAGTCATGGATTACTACTTTGGAAAAATTGTTCTGTATCAAAAACTTCATCTCAATGGCCCCAGATCAGATGGTCTCAGATATATTTTTTACTTAACCTCCCTATACCTCTTAGCTTACCCTTAACCACTAGTTGTACATTATGGCGGTTTAGCTTTCTATGATTAGCACTGCTGCTTCTCAGACAAAGCAGTGGCAACCTTATGCCAATTTAAATGCGACCCTCTGAGTCCACCTAGATAATGAAGAGTCAAACATCTTATTTGGGAAGGTTCAGAATCAGACCTCAATTTATTTTAAACCTCTTTAAATATCAACTCCAGAGGTATTAATTTAACCAGTACCTTTAGTAAGAAACAGGTTCAATGTTTAGATTTAGAAATCTATATTGAAGAAAACATATTGAAAACACATTTTAAAAAAGTACATACAAATACTTTTATTGATCATACTAGCTGCCACTATCCCCCTTGGCTTGATAGTATACCAAAAAGCCAATTCACCAGACTTAGGAGGAATTGTACAGATACCACTGTAAGCAAATTGTCTCAAATTAAAATTTTTGGGAAAAAAATATCATGAGAATAATATAGATACTACAATAAAGACTATTGAACATTTAAATAGAGATTTCATTAAGTATAAAGAAAAAACAAACATTACAAAAAAAGATATCATCTTACCTGTCGTTCTTTACTTTAATAACAAAAGCAAAACAGTTATAAAAATATACAAAAGCATAGGATAAAACAATAAAAAAGATTATCCCAAATAAACCAACTGTTGTCTTCAGAGGAGCCCCAAACCTTAAAACTTCCCTCACCAAAAATTATACTAGAAAAAACGAGATGCTCCTATACAAACGCTTCTTAACAAAACTGGGTTTTATTAATGTAAAAGTTGTATTGCATGCAAAACCACTGACAAAACCAATAATAAAGTAGAAACATTTAAATCAACGGTTACAAATAAAGAATATAAAATAAAAAATGTCATCACATGTAATACAAAAAATGTTATCTATTTACTGGAGTGCCCCTGTGTTTTCCAACATGTAGGAATGACCACTAGATGTCTTAAAACTCGAATAGCGCAACATTGTCGAAATATATCTAGAGGTTTTTGAAACCATCCATAACAAAGAACCCTAACTTTTTAAGTTTCTGTGAAATAGCTAAATTCACGATCCCCTGAGAGGAGGGAATATCACTAATATTTTGGGAAAAATCAGAAATCTCTGACCCCTAAGGGGTTTATTGCAGATTTTGACCTTTATAATTTTTTATACAATCAATTATAATCTTATTATTTAATAGTGGTGTACATTTCAAAGTACTGTATATACCGAGGTCTTGTTTAGTTGCTATGTGTGGTCGATTTTTTTGCCTATTGTTGTTTCAATCGTTATAAATAAAGAATCGTGTTACGACACCAAGGATTTTAAAAGTCTGTACGAGCGACCAATAGAGTCGCTTGTAAAGACTTTTAAAATCCTAATGTAGCAACTTGTCCGGCAGAGACCACTGGTCTCCCTGCTCTATCAGTTAAATGTCCGTACAAGCTACTTTATTGGTCGTTCGTATGGACTTTTAACTGTTGCAGCAGGGAGACCAGTAGTCTCTGCCGGCCAAGTTACAGCACCAGGAGTTTAAAAGTCTGTACGAGCGACTCTATTGGTTGCCAGCAGGGCGCCAGAGCTGCTGCGGTACTCGTCAAGCCCGTATTAACTTCTTATAAATAACGGAAAAAAATAAGAAAAAACGAACACGAAGAATGTCCACAAATATTCGCCCGAAGAGAAGACAAGAACGGGCGAATATTCGCGGAATATGAATATTTTTTTTTTGTGCCGAAGACGAGCACGAAGACCCCCCTGGTGCCCAAGTCTGGTATGTATTCTTGAACAGTATCCCTTAACAAGCTTTCAAATAATTTCCTCAACATAGATGAATGGAAAAATGCAGGTTATTGGCTTCAGGTTCTAGGATCATGAACAAAGGGCTGCTGTGTGCAAAGATGGACCACAGAAGAGACTGTATAGGTGTGAAAGCATATGCTAGGGAATGCTGTTTAAAGGAGATGAAGTTAGAAGGATGAATGGCTAATCAAAGTATGATAAAAATGTGCGGTTGGAAAGAAAATGTTCGATCAGGGACTGTGTCTTTCTCAGTGGGTGAGCATTTCTTAATCGAACAGTTAATCAGATGAATTGGGAATTTCTGATTTCTGATTTTCTGATTTTCTGATTTCTGATTTTCTGAATTTCTGATTTTCTGATTAAATTTCATTTAAATATTATGTTTTGTTTTCTTCGCCAAACAGCAGCAGGCATGAATATCTCTGCTTGGAGTTTAAATGATTTATTGCTATCGAATAGACTTTAAGCCACACCGATTTTGGATTAGATTTATAATGCAATTACGTTTTCTTAGGCCCAGCTAGGGTCAGCCTGAATGGCAACTCAGCAGGCTGAAGTGGCACTTCATACCCTGGCTAAGCGCACAAAGTATTAATTAGTTACCCACGTAGCTCAACCCAGGGAAGACATGTCACCCACTTGTGAATTCACACATAGTGAATTTGCCAAGAATAGAGCAGGAATCACAAATTGCTGGTTCCAAGAAATTGTAATTATATATATGGTGCGTTTTAACTCTTGAAGGACACTTTATCTGTACTCCCAGCACTTAAATGAACTACTTCCCCAAACAGCCTGACCAGTATGCTGGAAATACTTTAATATAAATTTTTTTAATTAAATACTCTTACTCTGAAAAAGGCTGCAGCATAACTCCTAATGCCCATGCCTACAGAGAATCTTCTTAGGAGCCCTGGAAATATTGTGTGAGTCAGTGCCGAGGCCCAGCATCCTTGCTTGCACATTTTGTCAACAGCATTGCTGAACACATATTGGGGTGTTGTTCGACAGGGACATATACCGGAAGTAGTAAATTCATACCTGACATACAAATTTTGACAAAGGCTGCTAGTAAAATTAGTGAATGGAAAGGGTTAAAATACCGACATTTGAAATACCCTGAGTCGTCTAGTTTTGAAACATATATACGGTTTGACAGAGTAAACTGAATTGGACGGGTTCAACAATGGCCCAAATAACACATGGGGCAAGATGTGTTTCCCATCTGAAAAATGCACATGTCCCCAATGTGGCCTTTTAGCCCCCAAATAACCCATCAAACCCATGCATGTGGGTATGACTGTATTCGGGAGATGTTGTTGAACACATATTGGGGTGTTGTTTGACAGTGACATATTCCAGGAGTGGATAATTCATACCAAAATTATAATGTGTGCGGAAACAAAACCACAAACAATTACTATAACAAATTTTGACTATGGCTGTTAGTAAAATTAGTGCCTGGAAAGGGTTAAAATACCAGTATTTGAAATACCCTGGGGTGTCTAGTTCAGAAACATATATGGTTTAATGGTGTAAATGGGATTGCCCAGCTTCAAAGATGTCCCAAATAGGACATGGGGCAGAATTTTCATCATGTCAAAAATTCCAAAATGTGGCCTTTAAGCCCCCAAGCAACCCAACAGACCCATGCATGGGGGTATCACTGTACTAAAGAGATGTTGTTGAACACACATTGGGGTGGTGTTTGACAGAGACATATACCAGGAGCGGTACAGTCATACCAAAAATACAATGTGTGTGGAAAAAAAACAATTACTAGAACAATATTTGACTATGACTGGTACTAGTATTAGTGCCTGGAAAGGGTTAAAATACTAGTTTTTGAAATACCCTGGGGTGTCTAGATTTCAAATGATTTCATAGGGTAAATTGAATTCGCTGGCTTCAAAGATGTCCCAAATAGGACATGGGGCAGACTTTTCAACATGTCAAAAGTTGAAAGACTGACTTGCGCATGTCCCAAATGTGGCATATTACACCCCAAACAACCTGACAAACCTATGCATGGGAAGTATCACTGCACTCAGGAGATGTTGCTAAACACATATTGGGATATTGTTTGACAGTAAATTCATACCTGAAGTAAAATGTCCACCACAAAGTTTGACAAAGACTGATGGTAGAATTAGTGCATGGAAAGAGTTAAAATACTAGCATTTGAAATACCCTGAGGTATCTAGTTTTCAAAAATATATGGTTCAATGGGGTAAATTGCATTGGTCGGCTTCAAAGATGTCCCAAATAGCACAATAGCAAATTTGGAAAAAATAGTTTTGAAATAGAAAAATGCTACTTGTAATTATTGCCCTACAATGTGCAGAAAAAAGCAAAAAAAACATAAAAATCAGGGGTATTTATAAACTCAGGACCAATAGTAGAGTCCATTTGGCAGGTTTTTTCATTAGCTTTTATAGATGAGCAAAATATTTTTCCAGTAAAAATGTATTTTGTAATAGGACATTAAATGACATGATCAAAAAATTGTTTCAAGAAATCTCAAGATACAGTTCTGAAAAAAAAAATATATAACTAGTGTAGGTTCAGTGAATGAGAAAGTAGAAAATTACAGCTAAACATGAGCACCACAGAAATGTTAAAACAGTCATTGTCATGCAGAGGTGTATCTAGGGTATGGCGCCTATGGCTCGTGCCATAGGTGCCATTTGAAAGGGGCCCCAGTGAGCGGGATTTGTATGTCTGATTCTGTTTATTTGATATATACCTTCAGTCCTGAGATCACAAGTAAATTTTAATTGCTCGATACATGCAAAGCTGGGTTGGTGTGTTAAAGTGTTGATCTATACCTGCTATCGGCAGCAGGGTCTAATAAATGGGTTTTAGATATTTGGACAGGGGTGCAATTTCAGTGCTTGCCATAGGCGCTATTTTCAGTAGATACGCCTCTGTTGTCATGAAGGGTACAAAAAATAAAATCAGCCATTGTCACAAAGGGGTTAAATACTCTGTTCTCATTTATAACACAAACAAATAAATACAGTTTACAAATAATGATATATGTATATATGTGTATATATATGTACAAATGTGTGAGTTCAGCCTATATATTGGTGTTTGATGAGAAGATCCCACATGAGACATCATCCTTTCTTGACCATTAGTGACAAATATCAAAACAAGTCCTGGAGGGCTCTGCTTGAGACATGGACATAGCGTGATGTTCTCAATTTAGCTTAAGTCAAAAGAACTTCCTCCAGGCACTAACCATGAACAGATCGATGGCTTTGGTCAGAGACCAATCTCCAACTATCTATAAAATTGAGAAACTCTGTATTTTTCTAACTTGTGCTTCAAAAACCCCCCCCAAAAAACGTCCCTTCTTAGTCTATATTTTCCTAATGTTTCATCATCTTAACCTCATTTTGCTCCCGTTTTCTACAGACACATCTCACGTCTCCTATAAGATACACCATGGCCAAAAATATTGCGTAAAAAAGTATTATTAAACTCACATCTATGGGGATAAGCGCAATGCTGATTTCCAAGAATTTTTACAATCTGACAGTTTTTTTTCTATAAATATTAACGAAATAATTCGTTGCAGTACAAATCTCAAAAATAACTTAGGTACCACGTAATTACGTCATGAAGAGATTTCATATAGTGATGATGATGGTGTCCAGAGAAACAATGTCTTCTTTGATTATGTGTAGAACACAAACCCTTTACAGGTTTATTTACTATAGTACTCTTATATACTATGGCATCATGAAGCCTCCATAAACATTAATCCTAGTAATTTTATGCTTTGTCTGCTCCCTTGGAAGTTTGCTTTGAACCCTTAATAAAAAAAAGAGAAAAGGGAACATATTACACAAGGGTGGCGACTGCCTTACTGAAGGGCAGTTTGACAGCTTTTGGTCTGTCTGATGTGCTGTGCCCAGTGATAAAGTAAACTGTGATCTTTTTTAAAGGTTTTTTTATTTTAGTTTACCCAGATGGTGTTAGATATTTTCCAGCGAAAATGGCGGAAGCTAATACAGTGAGGAAATTAAACCTTTTTGTGCTGAATGACGAGTATATACTTCATTCAGCAAGTGGCAACTCTTGGTGATCGTGACAATTGCCACTGTTGCTGGCTTTCCAGAAACCCGGGCAGACCCCTGGCAGTCTTGAAAGTCAGAAAGTTTGTTCAGTATTCATAAAGTTGTTTTTTTCTTTGACTTTTACTCGGTTTTATCAAGTTTTAGTTTAGTGCATATTAGTTGGTAGTATTGGAAGGATTATTAACTATATTTAGGCATTAGGGTTGATTTTAGAAAAAAAGTTGGTTAATAGTTAATAGTTTGATACTTAGTAAAAATTAGTATGTTTTAAGCACCTATTATCTAAATAATGAATCAAATGGCAGCAAAAAGGGGGAAAATTATCTTTGGAATGGCTTTCAGAATATATACACTTTTGCTGGGCAGGTTTGTATTATATGATTTTTTTAAGGTTCTAGTCACTGCATACGAAATTTTTCGTATTTTTCGAGTTTTTACATAATAACGCCTATTTTGATTTGGCCTAGTCGTTTATAAAATATATTAAAATCCTAGGCATATGAGGTGTTTCCAAACCCAAGACAAGTAAATCAATATATACTGTATTCTATTTGCATTAACTGTGCACAATGCAGAATAGGTATAACTTTCAATTTTTGACTTTTTTAATTTGATAGTTAATGATAGTTTATATATACAATTATGGTCGCAAAAGGAAGCCCTGTTGAAAAAAAACAATATATTTAACATGTCTGGATGAAATTAATGAGAAAAAAAGTGAAGTTAGGAATGAGAAAAGACTGCAAAAATTGTAAAAATACTTTCATCTTCAAGTAAAATAAGTCTTTGTCCATAAGGGGTTTAACAGAGCAAACCAAATAGGATTTACATTTTTAACAAAAGAAATCAATGGGCGGACTAGATTGAGTAAATGCTTATTATCTGCCATCAGATTCTATGCTTCTCTTATAGTAAATTCCTTCTCAGTAGAGTATGGTTGTTTCATGTTCTGTGATAACTGTAGTTCCATGCTAATATGTGACAAGATTTAAGAAAAAATGACACCTGTCATATGCACCATGTCTTGAAGATTCCAATTATACCATTCAGAGTTACATAGAACAATTTGTCTATAATTTGTATTGAAACAGACAAATGTTAGGCAAATGCATAGTATTCTGCTCTGATAATTCTTATCCTACAAACTGCAATTGCAATATAGGCCTTCTTCACCAACAAATAATAGGGTTCTAGCTTTTAAAGTAAAATACAATAAAAAGAAAAATCGTATAGTTACTATGGTTGTTGTAATAATTGTTTAGTAATTAACCATTAAAATGGCAAAGAACCTGATGGACAGATGGACCCTAACAAAAAAGACTCAGAATAATCACTGGCCATGCACTGATAGAGGGGAAAACCATAAAGTAGGAAGACTCTGTGGTCTGGAAGGCCAGTCCTGATGTCATAAAAATAAAGAAAATGACAGATAATAAGTTGGATTTACAATATGTTGTCCCTTCCTCAGGCATTAATCTATTAGATCTCGGTTAGTCCAGCTAACTCTTTGTTTATTTTACCTCTTTGTTAACCTGCGAACTGTGCTTTTGTATTTAGGAAATTCTGTTTTGAGCTTCATCAATGCTTGAGGAAGAGACCTTACAACTTGGTCTTGAAAGCTTGCACTTAAACTCTCAGCCAATGAATGGTATCATCTTAACTATACTTTTCTACTGTTTTTCCACAGCTAACACAGTACAAACCTTTTGATCATGGTATCCTCAAGAACAGAGGTTCCCAGAAAAATATTTTCTGTGGATGCCCAAACTCATTTTGTACTGGCCACAGATGTACCATGGTATCATCTTAACTATATTTTCTCTTGATGATACCAAGAAATAGAGTCAAACAAAGAAATCGCAAATTTTAGTTGAAAAATGTATAAATATGAATGAGTAAAATTATCTTATTAAAGTTGCAGCAGAATATTCCTTTAGGGAATGGCGAGATGTTATATAACAGTCCGACTGCCCGACCCTTTAGCTCATCCCAACCGTTTTCTCTCTCTGATCAGCGGAATAATAAATGGCACGCGGCTAAGTGTCAGCACAGCAGCAGTAACTTGTATCTGTTCACAATGGAGGGGTCAGGTGGTTCACACAGCACAAAATGTGTTTACAGCGCACACCATCCTTTCTTTTGTGAACAGATGAATGCATTACACAAAAAAGCAGGTCTGTGAAAATCACAGGAGCATATAGACGGTGCCAGCTTAAACATCCTTATACTCAAACACAAATTAATTTATTTACAATTGTGCCTAAAATCTGAGAATGTAAACTTGTTTCTTGTTTATCCCCAATCTTGCACCTTGTTTGTATTAATTATTTTAGCATAAAACAATGATTTTTGTTTACACATGTTGTGGTATGAGAGGAAGCATCAAACACTAGAGGGCAGGATCGCCTCATCCACAATGCAATTTATAATTCATGTTGCACAAGATCAAATCCCTCAGACTAAATTCCTTTAGGCCTGGGAGAACTATGTCAGGGGTAAGCGGTCCATGGCTTTAATAAAACTATAGCAATTCATCAACAGCTGGAGATCAGCAGACTTCTACCCCAACTCTCACTTTGTCTCTTTAGCTGTTATTAGAATAATATATATATATAGATATATATGTATATATATATATTGATCCCGATATATTCCTGTCTGAAGAGGCCAATTACTGTATGCCTATCCATTTCATGCTTCGTTAGCCAATTTCTGCTGCTTCAGATAGAGATTTAAGAAAATCCAATGTTTTATTCCACTCACAAAATGTTAAGCCGTATAGGTACAATGCATGAGAGATATGCACTTGCAAGATTTGTTGTTTTTATTTTTATTTTGTAAGGGGATATGTCATAAGAATAGTGGGGCACTGGATAAATACAGTCAACATGGGCCTTTCTAAAATCTATTTAGCTGTAGTCTCCAATGTCATCTCCAAGGTCCATCTTTTAGAATATTACTATGGCCAAGTACATTCAAACATTCGTGATCACCAGTCATGTACAAGACAATAAGAGGGATGCATCACCTGACGCTGATCTTCTTCACAGCTTTGGTCCTGCAGCTCTATTGTCCCGTTCTGGAATGCCCTCCAATTGTACATCACAGATACTTTGGGCATTCGTTTTGTAATTTCTGTTGAATGGGCAATCTTTGGTATTTTCCCTGACCATGTTCCTCCCTCTGTAGCAAGAGCTAAGTCTCTCTTGCTAACTATCTGAGCAGTGGCCAAACGGGCGATCTTGTCCCAATGGATTGCTCCTCAGCCACCTGTAATGCCTATGGTCCTGTCGCGCTTACGCTTTTTGTTTCAAATGGATTGGCTTGATGCCGTTCTCCATAAGGAGAGCAAAGTTAAATTTCTGTTTAACCGTTGGTCCCCATTTATTGCGACGCTGGATAGTACTACCAGGTCGTCGTTATACCAAACATTTAACACCACGGAATGGTACTGCTTCAGGTCCTGAGAGGTACTCGCCCTGTCCCGGGCTTTTGATCTTAATGGTGGGAGGGGTGGATCCATATTGTGGTCTAAGGTTCCGTGTCTGTGGGGGTGATGACGTCTTTGTGACGGGATAATTCTGTACCTTCCGCATATTTCCATGCATGTCCTCCACTTACTCTTACTTTGGTCTCTTAGATCATTGTTTGTTCTCTGAGTTATGTTGTAACTGTGCATCACTGGTCTTTGTACATGTCAAGTTTTGTTAACATGTCAACATGTATGGATGTACACTTATTCTTATGTTTTATGCTTTGTCTTCCAGGAAGGCAGCAAGTCTGATCTTAATTGACAGGCCCAGTTGTGTTTATTGGTGTAGTTGGGATTATAATTCTAATGGACGTGACAAGTCAAACAGGAGAGGTCACCCTTACACTTTTTACATTTCCAGTAAGGCGAATCATTCTGTTGTATACTTATTAGGCCCAAAATTCTTAAATCAATGTAAGACACCTCTAAAAATACACGACTCTGCAGAATTGCATTGAAGAAGTGCTGTGTTCATGTTAACATTTTAATCAATGATGACTTAATCAATTCAGCTTTCCTTGCCCCAACACTAAAAACGGTCAAACTTCCGGTGCTATTATTATTGGACTTCAAAATGGATTACAGCAGTAAATGGCTAATTGGCACTTTTCCTGTTACACGTTAGTAAAGCCAAATTTTAATGGCATTTGCTCCAAACTGAAAGATTCTTACGATCAATGGGCTGTATTTCTACCATGCATGTCAAGTTAATATGTACTGATGTTTTTATAGAAACAGCTATGTGACCATATTATGTTTTGCGTGGAACTTGAAATATCATGTGTATTTATACACTTATAGTAAATGCCACCTAACACTAACGTCTTTGCTTTACGCGTAAACATTCTTGTGTGGAGTTCAACAGTAATCTCTTAAATTGTTGTGAAAATTCACCTCCAATAATGCACAGCTAGCCAAAGACACATATTCTTTTAAGATGGTTTGTGGGTGTGAGGGACCTAAAGTTTTCAGGTAATTGTTTTGTGACTCACTAACCACAATCTTGTTTCGATGCCCAGGTAGACATTTTGGAGATGCCTATAGCTGCCAAACCAGTAATCACTGAATACAGGTAACAACGTGTTACCAGAGAACAAGGCAGAATACAAACACACACACATACGTATAAAGGCAATGCTGGCGCAAGTGGCGCAGCCAACATGAATATTTCATTGGTTCTTATGCTAATGAGAATGGTATTGTCCATTTGCATTACAAATACAATTATTAATACCAGTATTACTTAGGGTACTAGCCATTTTTCCCCATTTATCACAACTCCACTCTTATACCTTTGAACTGTTCACTTACCCTTCCTCTTTTCAGGTGCAGTTGTCATAAAGTTGTGTACACGAGCAGCCTGGTACACACTGCAGGCATGTTTCATTGTGCTTTTTGGTGTGTGTGCTGTGTTAACATGCTGAGTATCTCTATATGGTGCCTCATGCATCACAACCCAGGACCAAGAAAGTGTAGTCTGGTGCATATATAGATCCTGTTACAAGCTTTGTAGCAAAGCTTTCAGACACTTGTATGGCAGAGTTTCTCTAAATGGACACTCCAACCATCATATGTCCTTTTATAGCTGAGAAGTCCCTTAAATTTTCATGGTGTGCACCTTGCAAATGCATGGGGGGGATTCTGCAGAACCTCCGGATATGCATTTGGACTAAAGTGACTCCCGTGTGTATGCATAGAAAACATATTGAAATATTGAAATGAATGGGATTGCTTTCCAGCCACTGATTCACTAGACCACAGAGGAGGTGAAGTGCTGCACAATATTAGGTTCAATATTGCATTTTAAAGTACTTAAAAATATGCATTATTATTTAAAATCACTCTCAGGAACATTTTCTTACATTTTCTACAAAGGCATAGTTAGATGTACAGCACAGAAATTCCAAGTACAAAGAATGTGCTCTTACAAGACTGGCGGTGCATGTGATTAAATAGAAGTGAGTTGCTGGTGTGAACTACCTACATAAAATTATATTTCTATAAATGTACAGCATTTTTGTTTGTTCTGTTGTATATTATTCGTTTTTTGTGTGTGTGCTCATTATGAAGGGAATATAAAGCAAAAAAACTACTGTATTTGCTCAAATATCCAGATCCCCCGCAGCGCTGCAGGGGACCTGGATCCCCCTCTCTGGCAGTCAGTGAACGTCTGTGTGATGCGCGCACACAACCTCTGCTGCTGCCGGCACTTCTGCCAGGACATTCTATGATGGAGCGCCGGTGTGACATGACCTCCCGGTGCTCCGTTATAGAAGCCCCAATAGAAGTGCCGAGCAGCAGCAGAGGTTGGCTACACGCATCGTGCAAATGTCCATCGGCTGCCCCACTAGACACCAGGGAGTCTTGAGCAGAGGGACAAGTCTGAGGATGCGTCGGTAAGTCTAGGGGGCAGAGTGGCATATTAGGGGGTATAAGGCATATCTAGGGGGCAGAGTGGCATATTAGGGGTATTAGGCATATCTTGGGCAGTGGCATACCAGGGAGGTATATATCAGGGGGCAGAGTGGCATATAGGGGGTATAACACATATCAGGGGGCAGAGTGGCATATAGGGGGTATAAGGCATATCTGGGGGGCATATCTGAGTGGCAGGCCAGGGGGCAGTTATGCAAAACTGGATTCAGATGTGCATAACTGGGGGGGTCATCGTATAATCGTGGTTGTCTTATAATTGAGCCAATATGGTATAAGAGTTTGTAGAGTCTGTAATATTTTACATATTTTTCAAAATCCTATAGATAAGAAGCCTGTCTGCCAGTAGGTAGTCAGTAGAGACATGAAAAGAAAGCAAGGGTGGAATCAGACAGTGACAGAACATAATTTATTTACCTGAGTACATAATTACCATACAGGTTGCCGACTGCTAATGTTATTCTTAGTCATACTGTAATTGAGGGAATGTTGTGACATCAGCATGTGAGCAGACCCATAAGTGACACCAAGTGAAGTATATAACTGCTTCCGCGTTAGGTAATGAAGCAAATTATTAAAAACAAAACAAATAAAATACTGGCCCAGCAATGTAACTCATGGGGTGCAGCTAGGACCACGTCACATGACCTTTTATGGGGGCACTAAGATTTAATCCCATGTGGCGTTGGGGTCAGTTTGTTATGAAGGTGTACTTGGATGTTCCCTATAAACAGAATCTGGTTATAATTATGACCTAAAGTACATGAACTTATTAAGAGGTATGAAGAACATAGCAAAGCTCCAAGTACCACATGCTGCCTGTTAGTCTACAGACCTAAGACGCTGTAAGAAGGGATCAGTGGGAACTCCTTTTGCCAGGTATCCAAATAGAGATGTTTAACAACAAAAGTGTGAGGTTGTTCTTGCCTATATATATATCTTCCTTAACTAAAGTATGTACATGAATGTGCACATTCCAGGCATATTTTACCATATCTCCCCATCGTCATATTTCAAACATATCAAATGTATTTGAAATACTTCTTTTTATTCTCTGTAATTGTTAACAGGAGCAGCAATACCTTTACACACATGAGTACAATGTTATAACATTTGCTGGTGAGGATACAAAGGCCACAATTATCCATGAGCTCTGCAGGGACACACGCAGATCAGGATTCCATCACGGGTCGGGTCAATATTTGGATTGGATCCAATCCAAGGTGTGAAAGCAAAAAGAGTATGATCATCATTTGTTTGGGGAATTCATAACACAGTGTCAAAGAGATTCATGAACTCCCATTGCAGCTGAACCATCCGGGTTACCCCTTTCACATTTGTATGACGAGATTTCTGGAAGATGGAATTTAAATTTATTCTTAGTCGAAACATATTATAAAGCTGAAAAGAGGTGTTGTCCATAACGTACAATGCTTAGTTGCATCATAACTGGTTTCTCTGCAATACACAGAAGTTCTAAGATGCTTGCAGAATATTTTTAACAATGTAGTGGATCTTAGATAAATTATCATATTTTTTACCAATCATCTGACACAGGAAGCGGCTAGAACAATCTTTTCTATTGATGTAGATAAGATCCCTCGTTATTGATCGGTGGTAAAACCAATAAAGTGACTCCAGATGCTGGGCAGAGCCAGTCCCTTGCAAGTTCTAAAGCTGCTTTCTCAAGACTCAAGGTAAAAAAAAAAGAAATGACTTCATCAAAAGGAGACGCAAAGTTTTTAAAATTTACTTGCTCTTAAATCAACAGATGATTTAAAATTATTTTCCCCGAATGTCCTTTATTAAGTACAGAAGAACAAAAAATGTATACATCAGCAAGTACAGGCAGATAAGATGGGTACAATAAGCACTATTATAAATATTTGCTGACAAGTATCTCATCCCGATACAGAAGAATGTTTGCATGTATTAGGAAAAGAAATCCACATTTTTCTCTTATGATTTTTTTCCTGTAACAATAATATATACGTTAATAGAAAAAAATAAACAAAATAAAATGTTCACAAACGCTGGCTTTAAAATTATTTGTGTGTTCTTTTCAGGTTTACAATTTTCAGAAGTTTTGATCACAGATTGGTGGTAACCCTACCTGCGCTTGTAGTGTTTTAATTCCCTGCACGCATCCGACTTTAAACATCTGGAGTTTGTTTAATAGCTGATGCAAAAGATATATGAAGTCCACGGCAGTTGGCCTCTTGCGCAGTGGCATTAGCTAAATGCTCAGCTTAGCTGATACTATGGATCCAAGACAGTAATTATCATTAACCAATTGATCATAAGCAGTGTTTAGATTAGACATGGTGCCCGTGTACTGAGTCCCAAATCAAAAGTCAACCCAGTATAGGTGTGATTTGATTCTAAATAAGTTCTGTATATATATAAGTAGTATATGTTCCTAATAGCATGCGTTCCAGAAGAAAACTTACACACCCAACTTGTGCCTGTGGGGTCTATTCACTAAACTCAAAGTTTAGAATATGCTGAGCTCGCTAATTCACCATTTGCCAAGCATCTCTTGGTTTCTACAAGCTGAGACACGTTCGGTTGAAACTGATTTTAAGGCAGGCATTCAACTCATGAGAAAAGTTGGGAAACCTCAAGTCTGTATACTACGGAAATATGAATGAATGTGCTGTGCCAGTGATGTGAAGGGGGTATGTGTAGCTGCAGAATGTTTTTAGGTGTGTACGTATGTGTATGGTTATATATGCTTGTAGTGGTCTCCAGCCATCCAGCTCCCTGAGAAGTTCAGTACACCCAGACGTTACTCTTGTTGCAATTCTTCGTCCTCTATAATTTCTCCACCGGCTATTTCACTCACATAAAGGCTCAGGTCCTGCCTCCATCAACATTGAAACCAGCGTTGGATCCACCTAATTTTCAGACACAATGACAAAACCCTTTCCCTGCTCCATGGAAGAACAGTGTGTTATTTTAAACATTAAACCTATGTGGCTTCCTTTCAGAGGGAATGTGACAAAAAGCTTGATCAATGATCAGAACTTAAGTTCAGTTTGATATTTGATATTTAGACATGGGGTAGCAAGTTAAGACTCCCTTCTTAAGACACTATGTGAAGAAAAACACTTCTTACTCATGGACTGAAGTATCAGATTCCCTGACGAACCCAAAACGCCAGGGGAAGACAAAAATTCAGTTAAACAAATAAATGGAAATGTGTCAATATTAGAAATTACTTTTATGAACCGGTTTTGCACTCATCCAAACTAAACAAGTAGTCTCTCTATCTGCCTTTTAAATGCTGCCATAATCCAACAGATTTGCCGGTTAAAAAAAACCCTGGATGGATCAGGTGAGTCCCACTCAACTTGTATCGCTATTGTGATATATATATGAGTATTGAAAATAAAACACCTGAAGACATTGAACAAGTTTTGGTGGACTTTCCATCTCAACTTGTCTGAGACATGAGCATTTTCTTTACATTTTAATATATTAGTATATCCCGGAGTGATTATAAATAAAGTCGTGCAGAATCTCAGAGTGAGAAAATTAAAGAGCAGCAGATAACTAAATACAAACCTCTTACATTGTCTTCATTAGAATTTGGCATGAACATTTTTTGAGCAAATCCATACCCTGCAGGCTCAGTCTCTATTTCACTGAGAAACAGCAAACCTAAGCAAACTTATGTTATCAAGTTTACAGATATATAGATATGTATAGACATAGTTATGTCACCTTTTGTGGATTTCCACTTCCGTAAAGTATAATTTACCTGTTAAATGTCTGGACAACAATTAGACTAATTAAAAAGCACGGGGTATAGGTAGTTTTGATATTCACTTGGTTAAGCTTAAGTTATGATGGTGGAAGTCCCCCTTTAAAGACTGACTGGGTGGAGAAAAGGCTGATGTCAAGAGTATATGGTTAGGGAATTTTTGAGAGAATAGATCCGTGTGTCGGTGCAACTACATCCACTTGGATCTTCTTCGGTGTGAGGGTCAATTATATGAGTAAAAGTTTGATAAACTAGTGCCTTAAAGAAGATTTAAGTGACCACAAAGCCATAGCATGCTGTACCCGGTACCACACAACCTTCTGAGCAGAGCGCTGGGACATCTCATCATATACCAGCATTCAGTACAAAGTACGGTGGTTGTGGAGGTAAGTGCTCGGCATACCGCCACAGGTGAGGGCAGCACCAGCGGTGTATTCTGGCCTAGGGATGAAGAGAGATACTTGATATGTATGGATTATCTCATTGATGGACAACGGAGGGCCGGAAGTACTTGGCACTTTACTGGATGTTTCAAGTTTGCCAATGTCATGCCTCGAACCAATAATGGTTGATCTTGTGTATAAGTATTGAGCTTCCTGCAGACTATTGAAATACTTTTTTAATGCTTCTGCCTCATATGGTTTGTGAGATTGATTCTTAATATGTTAGTTCGTATTCACTTTGAATGACTGTTCACTCCATCATATTTAATACATAACTTTCTTGGGCTGACTTTTTGGTCTACCCTTTGGTCTGTAATTTCATTAGAGTACAGAGTAAGTTGTTTGAATAAATGTAGTGATATCTCAAATGATTAAAATAATTAAAAACACAGACGTGTTGATGTCTATGTAGAAAATAAAGCTTTCATCCATTCCTTACAACTGGATAAATCCTCTTTCACAGAGTTGAGAACTGTTTAGAGTCTGCCAGCCCGGAATCGAAATGCCAAGCGAAGCCTGGTATGAGTCTCAGCCTGTCCAGAAGAGTCATCAGTTCTGCTGAATTAGATCATTCATTCAACAGTGTGAAATAATCCCACATGGGATTTATTCACTAAACAGTGAGATGAACCTGAGTTGCTGTGCGAAAAATAAATTTAAACTGAGCCTATTAACTACTGTACTACTGCACAACTTTCTGTGATATAGCGGGACTCTCTTCTCGCTTGGTCTACCAGCGGCTTAGTTCTGGGACACTTGCTCTTCTCACTTTACATTGTCTCCTCTGGAGATCTCATTTTGTCTTGTATGCTAAAACACCCTGCTCTACCTTTCTGCCCCAAATCTCTCTCTCTTTGCCTGTTTTTGTCATGGCAGTAATTTTGGTTTCCAGCTGGATGATTCTTACAACTCAAGTTTTTCTAAAACATATCTTCTCTCGCTCCAATACTACTAACATTCCTTTGAAAGTCTACCTGGATGTCAAGGGTGCAATAATACTCGTCGCTCTATCACCACTGACTCCAACCACTCCATCACCCCCTCACGTTCATTCTAATTCCAAAAACCTCTGCCTTCATCTTAAAGAATGTTGCTTGTGTTTGTCTATTCCTAACACACAATGCAACTAACGCTCTTGTTCATGCACCATATATCTCCCATCTTAACTACTGCAACTGAGTCTTCGCTGGTCTCCCCCATATCCATCTTGCCCCCGACAAGTAGGTCAGAGATCATAGCCCTGATATATACAATATATTTTACAGAATTGGGAGCTCTGACATCCAGCCAGCCCTGCTACAGATAATATATATATATATATTAGATACTCTTTCACATTTCAGGATCGAGGCACCAATACTGAAACGAGCATTGTCTCAAACTTGTAAGCACTCTCCTACATTCTATCACAGTCTAGCATGCATTCTGTAAGGGTTAAGGCATGGTGGGCGATTGTTATTGCAGGCTGCGTGCACGCCGTGGAAGAGCCATTGCTCAGCATTACTCTCCATGCTGATCCACACACAATAACAGCCCCTCCCTCCTACCCACGTGTACAGTCTGGGTCTGCTTCACATGTGCTTCGTATGCACACAGTCCAGGCTTTTCACTGGGAATGCAGCCCGTGTAGTGTGTGCCATGTATAGGTACACGGTGTGCATATCAGCATATAGAGATAAACCCGTACATCTATAAACCCACAGTGTAAAGGAAGCAGCCATGCTACGTGCACAGGAGACACGAATGCCTCAGGGTGCTTTTGCAGTAACCTCTGACACCTCCCACGTGCCTTTTGGATGACACGCGTTATGTGCTCCCATCAGTACACGGATACAGGGTCATGTACATGCCTGCAGTGTACAGAGATTTAACTGCAATGCAGTGTGTTGGGCATGCCATGGGCCAGGCAGTGAGAGGGTGCAGTGAACGCTTTGTGGGTGATGGGCGCAGCAATACTTGATTCCGCTTGTGAGCTCATTCCTAATGCTTATCTTCAGATGGTTGGCAGGTGTAGGTATTAGTGTTACTGGCAGGCAGTAGGTAGACGGAGGGTATTAGTGTTACTGGCAGGCAGTAGGTAGACGGAGGGTATTAGTGTTACTGGCAGGCAGTAGGTAGACGGAGGGTATTAGTGTTACTGGCAGGCAGTAGGTAGACGGAGGGTATTAGTGTGATTGGCAGGTATTAGTGTTATTACCAGGTAGTGAGTAGGTCCAGACATTATTACCTAGAGTATGTGTGTGAACAGTAACACTATTGCCATGTGGGCAGTAGAGTAACACAGTGTCGCAGGCAGGAGAGTAGCACAGAGCCAGTAGAGTAACAGCACAGCAAGGCAACAGAGTAACAAAATGTTTTGGGTAGCAACGTAACATAGCGCTGTGGGGCAGCAGAGTAACAGAGTGGAGGGGCAGTAGGGTAACAGCACTGTGGGCAGCAGAGTAACATAGAGTGGAGGGGCAGCAGAGTAACACAGAGTGGAGGGGCAGTAGGGTAACAT
>VKOC01028179.1:0-22387 GCA_009364415.1 Spea multiplicata
TCTGCACAGCCCCCTGGCATGCATAACTGTCCTTAGGGGGAGGCCTCCCTGAATGGCCATCCATGCCATGTCTTTATGTCTGTTGGTTAGCCTGCTCGACGACACGTTAGCCCAGACAGTCTTGGCTGTGGCGTCGGGGAGCCCTGGGATGTTTTCGATAGTGGAGCAGTAAACAGATGTAAGTCAGGTAATTTGCACTATACACCGATCAGCCATAACATTATGATCACCTGCCTAATATTGTGTAGGTTCCACTTTTGCCACCGTTAAGGCATGGGCTCCACTAAACCACTGAAGGTATGCTGTGGTATCTGGCACCAAGTGTCCTGTAAGTTGCGAGGTGGGCCTCCATGGATGCATCCTGGTACCATATGTTCTCCAGGTATGCAACGCACATGCACCCAGCCATCCACGTTATGTAAAAAAGTGTGATGCATCACACCTGGCCACCTTCTTTCATTGCTCTGTGCTCCAGTTCTTATGCTCATGTGCCCATTGAAGGCAGTTTTGGCAGTTGACAGGGGTCAGCATGAGCACGTTGAATGGTCTGCAGCTATGCAGCCTCATAGGCAACGAACTGTGATGAACTGTGTTTTCTGACACCTTTCAGAACCAGCATCAACTTTTTCAACAATTTGAGCTACAGTTGCTTGTCTGTTGGATTTGATCCCACGGGCCAGCCTTCTCCCCCTACATGCATCAATGAGCCTTGGCCGCCTATGACACTGTTGCCAGTTCACCCCTTTTTCTTCCTTGGACCACTTTTGATAGGTACTGATCACTGCAATCTGCAACACCCCACAAGAGCTGCAGTTTTGGAGATGCTCTGACCCAGTCGTCTAGCCATCACAATTTGACCCTTTTCAGAGTAGCTCAGATCCTTACACTTGCCTATTTTTCTGCTTCTAACACATCAACTTTGAGGACAAAATGTTCAAAAACTTGTTGCCTAATATATCCCACCCACGGACATGTGCCATGATGACGAGATTATCCGTGTCATTTACTTCACCTGCAAGTGGCAATGTTGTGGCTGATCGGTGTATCTCACCAAACACAGCTCTGCTTATATAAAATAGAAACTAAAACAGTCTATTGTAACATGTTTAGGTTTAGCTCCTTTAACACATCAGATGGAAATTGGGTAATTTGGAACAAGGAATGTTGTACTGTTTGACAAATAAGAAATACCAATGAGGTGGTTATAATAAAATAAACATGCTAATTAATCTAATGGGTCCAAAATATACATAATTTCTGTAGGTTTACTGTCAGTTATTTGAAGTGTGGATTTTCATACCAATTAGGTAAAGATCTATGCTCTTGATAATAGTAAACCAATACCAAGTACCATAATATTATAAAGGCCTTCAGTACTATTTTTGTGTATACCCCATTTAATCATCACCAAAGATGGTATTCATTCTGTGAATGGCCTCAAGTCTGTCTCTTATAGAGTAGGGTAATTCAATGATATTACATGATGTACCACTCTTGGTTGAATACATTTGTACACCAGATAAAGGAATATTCCTTTGCAAGGGTTCACTTAAATCAAGTAGGGAGATCTATGCTTCCTTTGTCATAGTCGTTCCCTGACAGATTTTCATATTTGGTCTTCATTGTGCCCCATATGTTGGGTCAAAATACTACTTTGGGAGATTCAAAGAAAAAATAATAATTTTCCAAGCAAAAATAATACATATTTCCTCATTTTCTCCTTTTGGGTCCCAAATTCTTCTGTTTCTCTTTCTTTCCAGACGTCTCTTTTCTGGGTGCTTAGAAGGTTTAATGTGGATACTGTAGGTACATCACAGACTTATATATATCCAAAACACAATGTATAAACAGCAGAAAATGTTAATAAAACATACTTATTTTTCTTAAGAGTTATATAAATAGCATTCTCATTACCCTGCCCTTGAATTCACACCTCTTACTTTAATACCTGACATGTGGCCCTTTACCCATTTGAGTTTTAGCAAGTATATGTTTTGTAAGAATATATTTTACAAATAAGGCAAATACTTAATGGTGTGTATGAGAAATATCACATAGCAGGTTTTACAGTGGGTATTATTTTCAATTTTGGATAAATTAAACTCAGATTGTTCTGAGACCATGGAATCTATAATTGTTTAAGTTACATTTTAAACCCAAAACCAATTAACTGTAATTCTTTTGTGATAATCACAGTCACACATAAAATTAACTCTGTGCTAGAAAAGGAATCCATTGGCACAACCCTCAAACAAGATGTATTCCATTTTGCACTTTTTTAAATTGAAAAATAAATAGAAAGGCAAGTTCACATCACACAGAGTAAAGTGGTTTGAATTTTCAATTTAGTATTAAACACGGATTAAAATAAACGGATAATTTATCATACACAATAAGATAAAGGTCTATTATAATGACAATTGCTGATTTGTACTTTAAAAAAACATCTAAAATTCAGAAATAAAATTATAGAGACCTGTTGTTATTTCTAACATTATTACTATTATTAAAAGATAAAATGATGAACTGGAATATGAAGTTCTTTTAATAAACAATAGCATTTCATCTGCCCACACGGTTCCTTGTTTTAGACATAGTAAATAATACTTTGTTTTGCTAACTGCTGAGTGAGATCACTATTGCTGAATTTTCTTCCTTGGGGCTACTTGTGCTTTGAGATTTAAAAAGCACTCCAGGTTGCTGTAGACTCCAAGTCACCTAGAGTTTTACTTTCAATATATATTTTTTAAATGTTTTGGAAAAAAACAAAAGCTCTTCATCAGTGCTAAAGTCTGACTTACAGTTAAAAAACACCACTAATAGAGATCTGTCAGAATTCAGATTACAATATGTGCTTTCCACAAACTCTACCTAGCCATATTCCTGGCTGTGAAACACATCCAGAAACACAGTGGCTTACAATTGTGTGAAAAAGAAAGACACGGTGTAATATGTCATGTGTTGTTCATCTGTCTGATGCTTCCCTGTATGGATCTGGTGCCTGCTCTGGTGCTACCATTATCAGTGCCCCAGTGTTGTCTTTGAATCTAGCCTGTCCAGCCACTGGTAGGATTTCCTAATGTCAGCCACCCTAGCTATTTGTTGCTGGTACATCCCATGCAAGGTCTTGGCTTTCCATGGTACTTCTTCTAGTTGATCTTCCTTCCATGGGGTTGCTGGTTCAGGCATTTTCTCAGCAGCTCATCATTGACTGCCACCTTACTGAAGTACTCCCAAATGCTTTGGATTGCATCCAGGACAGTGGCTTTGAAACTAACCAGACCCCACCCACTTTCTTTCTGGTTTGTGTCAACTCTCTGGGTCTTGGATTTGGAGTGAAAACCTCTGTACATTGTGAGGAGCTTTCAGGTATTCACATTGGCTGCCTCCATGTCCTCCATTGGCCAGTTCAATATGCCGGCAGGGTATATGATGACTGGCTGGGCATATGTTCTGATGGTGTGGATCTTGTTCTTTCCTTTGAGCAAGATCTGCCTTATCCTTTGATGGTACTTGGATGACTTGGATGTCATTGCTTTCCTTGCCTCTTCATCTTTGTTCCAGTATGGCTATGGGTTACTAAAGTACTTAAACTGGTCGGTATGTCTGCTTTCTGACCTGCTGGTAGTTTCATTCCATCGGTATCTTCCTTTTTTTTCTCTTTTTGTTTTTTTTTTTTAACTACAATTAAGATGCAATTCTCCAGTCTAAATGGCATCCCAGTGCCTTAACTGTAAATTTATGTCAGGTGGATCAGCGAGACTTGTTTGCTTTTGCCACACTGCTTGATGTCATACATGTAGAGGTGGTGGCTAAAAATAGGAGGAAACATCATTTGGCGGGAATCATTATATACATAAACAGTGACCTGAAGAATAGGGAGCTACCCAGAAAGCCAATGAAACGCAAGGAATATCTGTTTCTTATATCCTACCTTTATAGTACAAAACACTGAAAACCCCCCAGTGTGAATAAAATCTCTAATTTCTCTTTTATGGCAACATGCCAGCATATATAGAAAGATTTCATTACACTTAGAAGTATAATTATACAGTATATGTGACTATATTGGTATTAACATTTAGGAACATTAAATACAAGTTTATTTTTACCATAGTCTACATAGCAGATGTTGGGGGGGATAAAATGCACATTTAACACATGTTATCACAGACTTGGTATTTTAACAATTTGATATAAAATATGAGACATTAAACATATGATAAAGCCAGATCTACACAAACTCGCGTAAATATATTAGCATTTTTAACAATCTCATCTTTTATCCATTCTGCTAGATAAAAAGAATCCCAAATGATGAAATGTAGTGTTTGTGGCATAGAATACTTTGATTATAAGACTTTGGTATGGGAATGAATAAGGCAACAGCTTGTATAAGTCTAGCAAAGGCAAAAATTAAAGTGAACTAATTCCACTGGGGATACATCACAGACTAGTAAGAGAGGAATGCATACATTTGACACCAAAAAATAATTAAAACTAGACGAAGGAATATTAATCTACATGCAGCTCAACAGATAATTTCACTTGTAAGTTTAAAATACACTGTGGTGTTTTCCACTTTCCCTGGTTCTCAACATATACAAAGTTGCAAGGTTGTTGCTACTTTTTAAAAACATCTGGGGCTAAAGTTTAAATAAATAACATTTTTATTCATTGTTTGAAACATCTTAATAGTTCTTAGGATAGGTATTGCAATTCACCAAAAGCTACTTAGAGCCAGCTGTAATGTGACCTAGAGAGAGATCTCTCTTTTTTGTTTTTGAGAAATCATGACTGCTCCCACAGCATACAGCTAACTAATTGGTATAAGCTAATTAATGTTTTGGGGAAGGATGGCTGCCCCCACAGCATACAGCTAACTAATTTGTATAAGATAATTAAGTAGTGCAGATGACTACTGAAAGTTAAGGAGAGGATGTATGGTTCTAATAATTATTAGGATATTAACAATGCAAGGCAAACATTAAGGTTCTTTTAAAAATATTTTTAGTTATTTTATCTAATATGAAAGATAACGTTTTATATTGTTTCGTCGAACTGATGTCGCTATATTGTGTCACATGTGACTTCTGAATAACCTTTTGTACAGAGGACACCAGCATGTAGCTCTTTGCTCCCTTAAGTACATGGGTTAAAGTGCTACTGCTAAGTATAGGGTCACTTGTAGAATATATCAGTGGAAAGTTTACTAAACTAGCTTTAAGAAGGAAGGTCCAGGCAGTATGAAGTATACTTCAGCCACAGTTTCTCCATTTGTAACTGTTCACTAAAACAATTTCAGTGACAGAGAA
This sequence comes from Spea multiplicata, assembly GCA_009364415.1. Classification (NCBI taxonomy): domain Eukaryota; kingdom Metazoa; phylum Chordata; class Amphibia; order Anura; family Pelobatidae; genus Spea; species Spea multiplicata. The sequence goes on from VKOC01028179.1 coordinate 5,316, forward strand.
AAGGTATACTATGCCAGACATTTCATTAATATGACTATGAGTATATGAATGAATGAGTGAATGAATCTTTGTGAATGAATCTCCAAAAATAGCCAGATGTATGTAACCAAAGAAAGATGGGTACTCACGGGTCTTTGTAGTAAAGGGCGTTTAACACCAACTTATTTAAATCAGCACAGCCAACGTTTCAGACCACCTCCGGTCCTTTCTCAAGACTGAAACGTTGGCCGTGCGGATTTAAATAAATTGCTGTTAAACGCACTTTACTACAAAGACCCGTGAGTGTCCATCTTTCTTTGGTTACATATATATATATATATAGTTACTATTTTTGTCCATTTTTGGTATGTTAAACACACTTTTATTAAAAGCAAGTAACACGCCAAAATTGGACAGAAAAATGAATTAACAATGTTAATGTATATATATATGATTGCTAACAGTAATCACACTCCTATCATGTCCAGGAAACCAGTACATGCAGTACGTGCTAGAACCCGGGCATGATAGGAGTGTGATTGCTGTTAGCAATCACACTCCTATTTTCGGTTTAGGCCCAGTGAATGCTGAATTTTCGGTTTTGGTCCATAATTTTCATTTCCGTGCATTCCTACTGTATACTAAGGACCAGAGGTTGCCAGCTGACACCAAGGAATAGAGAGGAAGCATCCATTGTAAAATATATCAACATTTAATCAAGTCCATAGACCATAAAATCGAAACAAGAGGTACATAAACAGGCACAGGGTAGAAACACAGGCTAGATGCTTGACGCGAGGAAGTGCTTAATCATAAGCAGCCACATGTGTGAAACGCGTTACTCGTCTAGTCTGTGTTTCTGTGCCTGTTTATGTACCTCTTGTTTTGATTTTATGGTCTATGGACTTGATTAAATTTTGATATATATTACAATGGATGCTTCCTCTCTATTCCTTGGTGTCAGCTGGTAACCTCTGATCCTTTGTACTTAGTGGATTTCTGCGCCGGATCCCACACGCTTCAGCACCCATTGGGAGAGAGATCACTACACTTCAGGTCTGGAGCTACTCCCAAGTTTGTTTTTTGCTACTATATACTAAGCCAGAAACTGAAGTGGTAGGCCTACACCACATCAATTTTAGGCTTAGTATATAGTGATAGGGATAATGCTGCATTATTGTCAATGTCTGGCTCAATGTATAGTGATAGGGATTATGCTTTACCTTCGGCAATGTCTGGCTTAGTATATAATAATAATAACAGTTATGCTGTACCCCCGTCAATGTTTGCCTCAGTATATATTGATCACAGTTATGCTGTACCCCCGTCAATGTTTGCCTCAGTATATAGTGATAGGGATTAGTCTGTAACCCCGTCAATGTTTTGCCTCAGTATATTAGGAAAACAGTTATGCTGTATCACCGCACAACGCGAGTGTGGGGTGATTGTTGGCCCTCCTTTCTGAAAAAGTAGGCTCTAGGTTTCCCCTTTTTTATTTATTAAAGGTTTATGCAGGATGAGGCAAAATATTATTTACAACTTCCAGGTTAATAAATCTGCAAGTTGCTTATTTGTTTCAATTAATATACAGTCAACTCTCCAGGAGGCAATTGTATGCAAATTAAAACCTTGTTTGTGATTGTTAATGCAAACTGGCTTTAGTTACACTCATGTGTGATTGCTGCTGCAAACACTTAACCTCCCAACCTCCCAAGCACTCCCAGTTTAGTGAATAGACCTAAATTTAATTTCTAGAACTATTCTGTAAACAGTAATTTAGTAGTGATGACTGGCTGGATGATTTAAGAGTACTTTGTTGGTTACAAGGGAAATGTGCTCTTTAATAATAAACATAACATTCATTAACCAGTTCACCTTTTTAGAAGAGGCTATAAAGCCTTAGTACAGTTTTTCTTAAGACAGTATATATTATTCCTCTGGTAAGTTGGCAAACAAAAGCCTAATGTGAATAGTGTTGTTTTTTTCTGTTTTAACACTACTGTATGCACCAGATTTGATGATTTTACATGATTACCTAGTCTAATTTCATTTCTCAGTTTTTTGTTGGATGGTGACAGCTTCGAAATTATATTAGCCTTTATGAGGTCATGATAACACTTAAAGTTACAATTAAATCTGAAAAGTATGCTAATATAAAATAAAAATACTAATAAAATAAAAATACTAATATCTGCTTCTTTTTCTATCCATTTTCTCACATCAAAGGTAATTAATCATCTTTTGATAAAGCACTCGAGGTGTGAAACGCATCAAGCTGTCTCTCTTTTTCTGCGGCTGGTATGATATTCATTTTTTTATTTTTTGTTTATGCCTTTTCTTGCATAATTTTGGACACACTATATTTTTTATACAAATGGGATCAAGCATCCAAATAAAGACATTTTTTGATACTTCTATCTTCATGGCGTGCAGGTGTTCCTTTATTCGATTAATTTCAGTGTTGGAGTAGATGCTCCTTCTCGCTAGAGCACCTGTGTGGGATAGCTGCTTTTGCCTTGCTTTTTATTTATGTGGTCTGAGCTGGCATTTTGTTTATCCAAATTAATCAAGCAAGAAACTCTAGCATTCTGGCTGTCCTTGTGGATAATTATAAGTGAAGATCAGAAACATATTTTGAATGATTTAAACAAATTTAAAAAAAGGCATTATAATGTATTAAATCACACATGTGTGTCAACGAATAACTACTTTTCTAGTAACATGTATTAGTAATCAGAATAAGAACAATAAACTTTTATATTATTCCAAATATACTATTAAAGCAAATAACTGTATTGAGTTTCACTTGGGTAGTTGTTAAGCAGTGAGTAGGTGTCAAGTAGTTATGTTGAGAAAAAAAACCCCAGTTCATACAATATGGATTTTTATATTGCTTTTTTCATATAACCAACTATGCCAATCCTAAATATTTAAGATGCATGTGAGCTATCTTAAGAAAACCTGTTAATTTGAAAAGTAACACAACCATTTGCACATCGACCCCTTTGGCTCAACATCAGATGTAGATGCACCATTTTGTTTTATATATATATATATATATATATTATATTATATATATATATATATATATAATTTCCCTTATTTTGTAAAACAGATTGCCCAAGAAGTGCATTCAAACAAATCTTAAAGGGCACCACATACTCTCTCCTAGGTGTCATGAAACTACACATGCACCAGTGTACATAGGGGACACAACATATGCCACAACAAACTGCCAGGGATTTGGATTCTTTTCTCATATGCAAGTAAAGAGGTGATTTTATTCTATAAAAAGTGTATGTCTGAGATGAAAATTATATTCTGACAAGGCCATTTGAATTTCGACTTACGTATATGAGATACAGTGGCAATTCTCCACAATTTTGTGTTTATTCCTTGATTAATTTAGAACTGTTCAGTGCTTATTTTGGTATGGTTTAAGAACTGTGCTTAAATATAAATTTTCTGTGTGCTAAAAGGATTTTTTGTATAATGTTACCATTTTTATTGTTTATGTGCAACTGCTGTTAAACTTTACATAAACATGGGTTTTGCATTATTATAGTGCAGTCAAGGGGGTTGCTGTAGCCTTCGTTGATGTGTCATGTCAAATACCTTAAATTTAGCTTGGTGGTGGTAGAGGTTGCTTTCTGAGTGGGTATGTGAACCATTTTGCTTCAGGTATATTTGTTCTGTGCCCTGTGGCAAGACTGACTTAGAATCCGGATGGCTGGTTGTATGAGCCCTTTTACAACTCCAACACTGTCAACCGGCTTTCTCAGAGCCCAGCCAATGTGATATATATGCCTTAATATCTATGACAAAATTATCATGAGTTTTTTAACATGGATCTTAGAAAAATCCTGAAAACAAGCATTTGGACAAACATACAAATATACAACATATCATGAATAAATACATCAGAATTCCAGTCACACACACTTTTTGAGTGATGCACAATTAATAATTACAGTACTTTGATAATTAAACCATCCAAAACATCTAGCAAGACATTCATTGCAAGTTGAATGAAAATATTTTCAGATACGATAGTTTTATACAAATTGCACTCCTGTAAGTATTTACAAATTGTAAATGCTAATTATGACCATGGATTACAAGTGCTTTACCCATTAATAGCAAATCAATAGCACAACTAATTAGTGTAAGTCATAATTGCCTTGTTAATTGATTAATTAGTGGTTCTCTAAGATACAAAATTAGTTAACACATTTGCTACTACTTAATTTACTTTTGAAATGTAATTGGGATGGGTATACATATGTAGCATCATATGTAATGTATTAGCATATTAAGCACATATTCTGTATATAATGGTTTTAAGCATAGATTTACCATGATTCTCAGTATTGTAAAGATTGTAATGAGCATAGGAGAATCTTGATTCTACAGTTAATTTTAAAAACACCAAATTGAGTATTCAATAACCTCCAAGTTATTGTTGAGTTTAAACCTGGGTTGGAACACAAGAAATTAAAGCTCCCTTCTCCATTAAACAGAATATTGTCCTCTGCTAAGTTATTTCACTATTATCTCCCATCCCGCTGTATAGAGGTAGTTAAACTACCGCATTTGCTCGATTATAAGATGACCCCCCCAAAATTTAAATATTAATTTAGGAAGAAAAAGAAAAAATCCTGAATATAAGACTACCCTATAGGAAAAAAGTTTTAGTAGTAAATATTAATTCACATTTTTTTTTCATATTTCATAAAATTTCTTGTTTTTCCTTTATTTGCCAACTACCCAGATATCCTTGCCCCTCCTATATGCCATTCTGCCCAGTATGCCTTATAACCTCTATATGCCACTCTACCTCTGATATCACTCTGCCCCAGATATGCCTTCTATATGCTACTACTGCCCCCAGATAATGCCTTATACCCTCTATATGCCACTCTGCCTCCCTCATATGCCACTCTGCCCTCCTATATGCCCACTCTGCCCCCCAGACTTACAAATGCATCCCCAGACTTGTCCCCCGTGCTTCAGACTCCCTGGTGTCTAGTGAGGGCAGCTGGTGGACGTCTGCTGCTGCTACCTGGCACTTCCGCCATGGCTTTTATGACTGAGCACCGGAATGTGCGCAGACAACCTCCGCTGTTGCTGGCCAGTACTTATGCTGGGGCTTATATGGTAGAGCACCGGAAGATAATGTCATGCTGGAGCTCCATCATAGAAGCCCCAGAGGAAGTGCCGGCAGCAGCAGAGATTGTCTGCATGCATTGCACAGACGTTCACCAGCTGCCAGGGAAGATGATCCAGGTCCCCTGCAGCGCTACGGGGATCTGGATTTTAGTTTTGTAGTCAGACCTTAGTCTTATATTCAAGCAAATACGGTATATCACTCCTGCACTCAGAGTTCGCTCAAGAAGCAGTGAAAAAGGACATGTAGGGTTGATACCTATTTTTCCCTTCTATACATTAAATCAACATTAAAAAAGTGCCTTATGTTTATTCAGTTTATCTTTGTCTAATATTAAAATTAGTTTAAAAGTAATTTATAAGTGTAAACTCAGATAAGTATAGATTAACAAAGCCACGCAACTTTGATGAAGGCTGGTGGTAAAAATATATGGTTTAATTGGCCAGGCTTAAATATGTTCCAAATAGGGCACAGATCACCAAATGTCAAAGTTCATTCCCCAAATGTGGCCCTTTTGCCCTCAAACAGCCAGTGGGGGGTGTCATTGTACTCGGGAGATGTTGCTCAACACATATTGGGATGTTGTTTGACAGTGACATATACCAGTAGCTATAAATTTATACTTGAAGTAAAATGTGTGTAAGAAAAAGTAAAAAATGAATTACTACCACAAAGACTGACAAAGATTTGACAAAGACTGGTGGTAGAATTAGTTCATGGAAAGAGTTAAAATACTAACATTTGAAATACCCTGGGTGTCTAGTTTTCAAAAATATATGGTTTGATGGGATGGACAGCTTTAAGGGGGTTCCAAATAGCACCAAAATTACCAGATTTTGAAAAATGGTTTTGAAGTAGGACAAATATAGAATCTATTTAGCATGTTTTTTTCATTAGCTTTTATAGATGAGTAAAATTTTTCAAGTAAAATAAAAGTACTTTTTCACCATATTTTGTATTTTTTATAGTAAATTATGTGATACAATAAAAAAAGACATCTAAAGAAATCCCTGAAAAAAAAATATACCGTTTATTCCGGCGTATAAGCAGACTGGGCGTATAAGACGACCCCAACTTTTCCAGTTAAAATATAGAGTTTGGGCTATACTCACCGTATAAGACTACCCCTCTACCCAGTATACAACAACCAGCCAATCACTGCAAGCGATTTACCTTACCAGTGATTGGCTGGTTGTTATACAGACATACACATACATACACTGCCCTTACACACACATATATATATATATATATCTACACATACTAACATACGCATGTGCATACATACACATTTATACACTGCCCTCACCACACACCCCTGCCTTTACACAGACACACACACATATATATATATACATATATACACACACCAGCTTACAAACACACAAATACCTATACTGCTCTTACACACACCTGACCATACACATACACTGACCATCTCACACCAACATATATACACATACACTGCACTCACACCCCTTTCTCCCCATATTGATCGGCATCAATAGCCGGCGCGTAGTGATTAGGGAGCACGGAAGCCGAGGTCTAAAGTGCCAGACCTCGAGCTCCCTAATGTTGGGCTAGTAGAAGGGCTAGTAGAAGGGAGGTTGTGATCTCCCCAACCAGCCCTGCTGATCTTGCACCTACCTCGGCGCGGCCCTGAAGACCGGCCCAGGGGAGGCGCCTTCTCCACTCGCCCCTCCCCTAGAGATTCGTGGGAATCTCCGGCTCGGTAAGTACCCGGCGTATAAGACGATCCCCGACTTTTGAGAAGATTTTCTCGGGTTAAAAAGTCGTCTTATACGCCGAAATATACGGTAACTTGTGTGGGTTCAGTAAATGGGAAAGAAGAAAATTACAGCTAAACATGAGCACAACAGAAATGTTAAAACGGGTCACTTCATTTTTATCTCTGTTGACATATAATACCAAATGAGTTAACTTTGCCTCAGAAATGCAAGGCGGCTATCAAATATTAACTTAAGAAGGAGACAATTTTTGTTTCTCGTGTGGGCAGCCTACTTTACACATGCCAGAAACTCCAAACATTGACAATGTTAATATTTCACACACTTGTACACTATATAAATCTAAAAAATAGGCGGTTCCACATTCTTACACGGAAGAGTTGGATTTAAGACATGAAGTTTATCAAAGCCTACATGGTAGATTCCTCACAGACCCACGTGCTGTAAGAGTGCCTGAAGTGCCTTGTTCACAAAAGCTCACTAGATGGAGACAGCCTAGGATGATAGCAGTGGGAGACCATTAAACCCCACTCCATGCTTTCCACGTGTGAATAAAGTGAACAATGCAGAACCATAATGGCTTGGAAGCTGTGTGAATTAACTAACAAAGTCTTAAATCAAAATCTAATGACAACATATTACCCTGATTTATACAATGAAAATAAAACTATTTAATCTGACAAAACAGCTCACACGATTAATAATGTCTTCCAAAACATAGATTCCATAAGCTAAGTGACAACTAAATTGCTTTCATATTCTCCCAAACAATGTAGGACAAAATAGCAATGGTGATTAACCACTAGAGTCCAAGAGGCCATCTATGTATCTCATAGATAATAGCACTCTATCTCAGGCACATAGTAATCACTCCTAGTGTAGTAGGGCTGCATGTTGGCTCCTAAGCTGACAGGCAGCTTTTCCTTACCTTCCTGGTGAAAATATCATTTATTTAAGGGTACACACAAGACTTCCATTACTTTAGGTTTTGATGTTATTGTTAACAGCTGCTTCTGTCTGAGTTACAAAAAAAATAAACTGGTCACTTTCTTCACTAACTGGAAGGGGCAGCCCTTGTTGTCCCAGCTAATAACCTAATCGGAACAAAACATGAAGGACATACAGCGGCCTCCCTTCCTTTCTCTCCTATATCCTATATTTAAAAAAAAGATTACCTTTAAGGCCGCAGCTTCAAGGCTTACTTTCTTATTCTCTACTGAGAGAACAGGTGTATAAAAGCGCACGTTAATAGGCGTGCAATAGAAGGACATAATCATACAATTATCTTGCAACATTTATTGTCCTCACATTACCATTTCTTTATTTTTTCATCTCATTTGGTCTTCAAAATAAATACCTATCCTTTGTCGTAGAAACTGAACTGTAGGGTTACTCAATATAAATAATTTTATAACAGATGTCTTTTTTATTTTCATGATTTTCCTCCTTTAGATATCAACTACAGATATATACACATAGGCTTTCTGGGCTTTAAAACTGCTTTACAAGACATTTTCATATAGATTGTCTCCTTCATGAAATGTGACTTGCCTTCTGGGATTTATTGTTGTACAGAAGTTAAGGTCAGCCCTGGAGTAAATTTGGTTCCTGTTTGCATTTATGGTTAATTTATGACTCTATGTGCTGCATTTTGTGAATCAGTTAATGTTTCTTTCACTTTCCAGGTGGTTAGCTTTACTAGATTACCTTATTTTAAACAGTTTTTTTCACAGTATACCTAAAAAGATATTCATTTGACTGTTTTTTTCTTTTAAAAATGTAAATGTATTTTTTAATATTTCTCTTACCAAATGAGAGAGTGCAATAAGAGAAAAATGTAGGTTAGTAATATCCTTTGTGAGTGGAAGTGATGGGGATGAACAAATAAAAGCATATCATGATGGGAAAGCTGACAGAACAAGAGGGTTTGAAGAGTCTACTAGACTAAAATAGTCAGTCAAATGTTAGATGGGAAATCTCATTAAACTAACCTTCATGACATCCCAGCAGGTGTGAGAAGCTTCCATCTTGGAATTTATACATACAGTATACAAACTGCCCGTTAATACAAGATCTCTCTTTTGAAACCTAAATTGAGCAGCTGAAAAAAGAACACTACAGAGGAGAAAGTATGAGGTAGATTGGTGGATTCATTAACAGTGAGTTGTGAGATACATTTTTTTTAATAATGTCTCATTATAGCAATTCATTATGAAAGTCAATCCCAATGGATTTTTCTTGAAAGAAGGGCTGATCTGCCCCTTCATAATGCATTGTTATATCTGTGAGATGATCTCACACCAACTCACATTTGTTGAATGAATACCACTGACCGAAAATAGAGAAAGTGAGAAGGATAAATATTTACTAAAAATAATGCATTTGAAACAAAAAGGTTGTTGAGTGGAGTACATAGACTCAGCCTACAGTTTACATCTTTTCACATGAGGATTAAACTATTAACGAAATATCCTCGAAAAGTTCAGGATTGATTACTCTGTCACATCTAATGTTTTTTATAAATATATTTTTTGTGACGTTCCTCTATAAAGGGAAATTGTTGACTAAATTCCAGACAAATACATGATAAAGATTCACTGAAAAGTGATGGATGGTGATGCAGGGTTCTGGGACTTGATTTCTGTACTCTAATGTTGTAGATAATTCAGAATAGGACATTTTTTATGACATAATAAATATTAGAATAATCTTTTCCAGATGATGTGCATAATAGTACAAGGTCCTTTTAAGAAGCAACATTTTGTGCTAGCAAATATGCTGTTTTTTTCTGGATATGCAGGGCCACTGATGTTCACCAGAGGGTTGACCTCCAAATAAAACTTGTATGAAAAACAACAGCGAGGGTAGCTAATAGTAGCAGTAGTCTTGGTTGCTAGTCTGAGAGTACCATACCTTTGTGTACAGTTGATCCTCATCCTTTAAAGTTAACATATTGTGTGTAACATTGTTGAGCTTCAGATATAGTGGTTTCAAGACCCAGTGAACACATTTGCAGAGTTAAAATGTGTATAACAAACAAGAAACTGTTCAAGGTGCTGGCCAATTATTTCCATTAGTCCATTTATTGTGGATGTACTTGAGTCTGTGAACGATTTGTAGGAATTCAGATAACTCCACACAACTACATAACCCATTATAGTGTAGGTCCAGGGCCTCTGGTAGGGGATTTAAAAGACTAATAGTCTTAGCATAGGCACAGACATGGGATCTCACATTATCCTTCTCTAGAAGGAAGGGAATATCCCTTAGTAATTTGAATGATGTCCAGCCAAACAGGAGTTATGACCTCCTGCCTAGATAGAAATGTAACAAAATGGGAATGGGAAGGAAGAGACATGTCTCCAGGAACTTGAGTGACACAGTTGGCACAGAGTGCAGCAGAGTGCAGCAGAGTGCAGCAGATTGCAGCAGAGTGCAGCATATTACTGTGTTCCTTAGTCAGTGAATAACATTGTATTCACCAGCAGATTCCATAGCGCTGTTAAAACAGAGTCAGTAAAATAAATTAAACAATAACAAACTGGTACAAAAAAGAGAAGAGGGCCCTGCTCCTACGAGCTTACAATGTGGCCTCACAGAATTGTCTGGACAAATCATTAACCTTCACCTTTGAAGAAAAGAGCACATTCGGCCTGGCAATGAGGTATGTTCAGTGATGACACCTTCCAGATGCTGTGTCTATTCACTTAGTTCCTCTTTAATATAAGCGTACCTAGCGGGGGCGGGGGGGTTCACCCCAGGTGCCGTTCATCAGGGGGGTGCTACCATGCCGGCACCCCTCCAGAGATGGACAGTAATGTCCGCCGCTAGAGGAGCAGGCACAGTAGTATATAGTGATAGGGGTTATGCTGCATTATTGTCAATGTCTGGCTCAATGTATAGTGATAAGGATTACGCTGTACCACCAGCAATGTCTGCATCAGTATTTAATGATAACAGTTATGCTGTACCACCATCAATGTTTGCCTCAGTATATAGTGATAGGGATTATGCTGTAACCCGGTCAATGTCTGCCTCAGTATATAATGATAGCAGTTATGCTGTACCACTGTCTGCCTCAGTATATGGTGAGAGGTGTTATGCTGTACCTCTGTCAATGTTTGCCTAACGACAGAAGCTATGCAGTTTTAAAGTGTGTGTGCCACATACAGAATCCGTGCCAGGTGCCAAATATTCTAGGTACGCCCCTGCTCTTTAATGGCTATAAACTCCTTGTTAGCAATATCATAGTTCATCTGGACAAGAGTACGTTTTTACCATGAATGGCACGGGGAACAGGATGCAGAATTAACGGGGTGTTTAGGATGGGGTCCTTCCCTCTGATTTTTAACAATAAATGAGGAGAGGATGGGGGCAAGAGTCAGAGATGTTTATTTTATTTCCTGCAGTGCACCCTGGGTGGATGAAGGGATACTTGTGATTGTCCTAGGGACCCACATTTATCTTATTTGTCCTAACAGTTAATGAAACATCATTTACAGATCTCTTTGTGGGAGAATTAAAATGCATGTCCTGTGTGACTTACAGTTTGTAATTTTTTATTTGTGTTTTGTTTCTACATATATTTTTGGGGAATTTTCTGATATGCAAGTCATTTTGCTTTTTGTGTGTACAGAAGGTAAGTAATTGGATAGCTTTCAGAACCTGTTTTCACGCAATGTTACTATGCATTTCTGAATATAATTGTCTGCACCTCTGCACTGTTCTTCATGGGATATTAATTTCAAAGTAGAATTCCTTTTGTTAACATGCCCTTTAATCAACCTATTGTAGTAAACTAAACTGCATCTCATGTTTCTTTCCTCTATAAACAAAAATGTAATGCACCGATGCACATAATATCATTATTGTTTGCCTTTTAACTTGTCTCATTACTTAGAATAAATATTACAATACTGTGTGTCCATATGTATGCTTTAAAAAAACCCTGTCATTCAACTAATATGATTTCTTGAACACATAGACACACTCACAAATCAAGGAGAATATATTAATCTAAATTGGAAAATATATTATTTGCAACCCTAAGCATGTGTGGTCTTGAAGAAGCATACTACTTTATTGTTGACATATTTATGATTGTAATAATCGAAGGAAAAGTGTGAAGGAGAGGAAAAAAAATCTACTAAAATTGTATAGAAAATGGGATAGGTACAGGTATCGGCCAGAGCCGGCCCTGACATGCAGCTTGGTGGGTCCACGGGTCATAGAAGGCACTTTGACACAGACGGCAATGGAACTATCAATTCTGCTAACACATTTTGTATGAATTATAGGCTACATAAGGTTTACTTTAAAAAGACTGTATTTGAAAAATGAAATTGTATTCAAATATTGTAATAGGTATATATCAAATAAACAGAATCCGACATACAAATCCTATATTTGCATGTATACAATAATAATATATGAAATGTAGCATTGCAGGTATAGATCAAATAAATACATGGAAACAGCATTGCAGGTATTAATTAACTGAATATGACATAAAAACCCTTTATTTGCAGGTGTACATAAATAATGTACACAAACATAGCATAGCAGATATGGATTTACAGAATAACACAAAAACATAGCTTTGCTGGTATAGATCAAATGGAATAAAATAAAAACATGGCATTAAAGGTATATTCAAAACCCCCTAAATTACAGGCATAGATCACAGGTTGCACACCCCAAAGCCACACTGCCCACATAGAACCTGTCCAGCACCCAGATTACACACATAAGATTTGCAATCTTTGTCCCCAAATAACCCAACACAAGTGAACTTTGTCCCCAAACAGTCCGGCCTGTGCCATCATTGTCCCATATACACCCTGTCTGTGCTATCTTGGTCCCCAAGGCTCAAACATCCTGCTAGTGCCATCTTTGCCCTTCCACAATTATACATCTATGATACACACAAACACTTTTACAGTCACTCACTAATTCACACTTTCATTCAGACAATTCATCCACACATTAACTCATGCTCTCCCTCATTCAGACAATTTATCCACACATTAACTCATGCTCTCCCTCATTCAGACAACTCATGCTCTCCCTCATTCAGACAATACAATCCACATATTAACTCATGCTCTCCCTCATTCAGACAATTCATTCACATAATAACTCATGCTCTCCCTCATTCAGACAATACATCCAAATTTTAACTCATGCTTCCCTCATTTACTCAATGCATCTACATTTTTTTTTTTTAAATTTAAAGTTTTCTTTATTTTCAACACTTTTCAGTTGTTTCCAATACAGTGTACAAGTGAAAGAGAACAAGCTTTCACAATGAAATGGGCACATAGAACAACACAGTCGCATGCAGAAAGTGTCCAAGGTAACATAACCCATATATGCATAGATAAAATGAACAAAGGACATCAAGTACACATAGAGCCCAGTGGCTCGCTAGGAGAAGGCCATAGGAAAATTAAAACTAAAAAGGATACCCAAGGCAGCCTCTCAAAGCAGAAGATATTCGACTATCCACGCAATGTGAAAAAGTGGTGCTGGTGGGAAACAACATCGGTTTCGAAACATTTTGTAACAACAACAAAATTTAAACAGGCAAGGACTAATATGGATCGCGTCAGGCACATTAGTACATCAGAAATCAAAACGACCAAATATAAGAGGTAGCCGTCAAATAAACCACACAGTATATATCATAAAAAGAAAAAAAAACAAAAAAGGGAGAATACAGTGTAAGGCAAGTAGAGAGACCGAGCGTGACACACCAATAATTACCAAGCCCCTTAAGCAAGCCAAAAGGGCGAAAGACGTAGTCGGGGCCAAGGAGCCCAAATTTTCATGAACATAGGTAGCAATTGATCATTTTGGAAAGACATGCGTTCCATAACATGTACTTGTTCAAGATGTAGGAGGACATCGGGTAGGCGAGGAAGCGCGGATGATTTCCAGTTACGGGCAATTAACAATTTAACAGACAAAAAAAAATGAATAAGCAATTTCCGAACGGGCGAGGGAATATCATCCGGAAACATGTGAAGTAACGCCATCTGCGGGGAACGAGGGAGAGGAATATGCAGTTCAGACTCAAGGAGGTGAAATATTTTCCCCCAGAGCTCATAAATAGGGGGACACGACCACCAAACGTGTAGCATGGAGCCAACACCCTGACAACCTTTCCAACACAGAGGAGAGCTAGAGGGGAACATATGGGCCAGCCGTTGCGGGGTAAGGTACCACCTACACGACAATTTTTTTTGGAGTTCAATATGATTAAAGCAGTGAGAGACCCCTCTCATGGATTCTTCGGAATCTAACCAAGTTTCAAGGGAAAAGGTAGTTTGTAAGTCTCTTTCCCAAGCTAACATATGGGGGAGTTTATTTTCCCACAGACGCATTAACAGGGAAACATAGCATTGAGAAATCATACCCCTAAAGGAGGAGTTCTTATGGCACATATGAACAATAGGGTCGTCAGAGAAAATGTTAATCGTGGAAGAGGGGGAATGTGAATGTAGAAAATGTCGTATTTGCAGGAACTTATAAAATTCAGAGTTAGGAATCCCATAATCAGAACTAATATCAGAGAATGATCGAAGAGAGCCCTTGTCATAAAGGTCACCTACTTTCAGGAGTACCCTACTTTGCCAACGCGTGAGGCGCAGCTCTGGGATCAGGAGTTCCAGGGAGGTAAGTGGAGTGGCCCTAGTGATATGTAACAGAGAAGGTCTGCGTTTAGCCAATTCAGACCATATTTGGAGCGAGCAGAGCGTAGTGGGAGGAAGTGGAAGTATTTTCGGCCGATATCTTGGCTGAATCCACAGTAATTGGGAAATCGAGTAGGGGAGGAAAAGGGAATTTTCATGTATGACCCATTGAGGAAGATTTGTACCATAGTGAAACAAAAGTGTTTGAGAAAGGATAGTGGCCCGGTGATAGGTCATAACGTCCGGGACTCCCAAACCTCCCTTAAACCTAGGGGAATAGAAAGCATTTCGAGAAATGCGTGACCTGCCCCTGACATTGATAAAAGAGTCCAAGGACCTTTGTATGTGTAGTAAAAATGCACGGGGAATACTGGTCGGGACGGCCCGAAATACGTACAGCAGCTTCGGCAAAACCACCATTTTTACGGAGGATATACGGCCAAGCCAGGAGAGGTCAAAAGAACTCCAACGCTGGAGATCAAGAAGAATTTGCTTCCAAAGAGAACGAATATTGAAATCATGTAATTTAGTTAAGGTACGGGGTAGTTTAACACCTAGATAGGAAAGATAATCCTTCCTCCAATCAAAGGCATAAGAGAGTTGTAGCGAGGTCGACACCTGGTTGTGTAAATTAAGAGACATCGCTTGAGTTTTACATACGTTAAGTTTGTGATACGAGATTGCAGCATATTGCTGAAATTGGCAAAGCAACGCTGGAAGGGAGGTGGTGGGATTTGTGATCGAGGCCAGAATATCATCTGCAAAGAGCCCTAAAGTAATATCCTTGCCCCCAGTAGAGGGAAAGCCTGAAATCATGGGATCTGCACGAATACGCTGAGCCAAAGGCTCCAGGGCCAAGGTGTAAAGGAGTGGAGAGAGTGGACAGCCCTGGCGCGTCCCATTAGAAATAAAAAAAGGAGAAGAAATAAAACCCGAAAAAGAGACTGAGGCCGAGGGAGAGGAATAAAGAGCCATAATGGAACGGATTTTCAACAATGAAATAGGACGAAAATTTTCACATTTATTGGTAGGTTTACCCGGCTTAGGGATAGTGACAATATGCGCATATAGGTTTTCGGAAGGGATATGACCCGTAGACATGAAAGAGTGAAATAGGGAAAGGAGATGTGGCCCCAATACTGAAAAAAAAGTTTTATAATAATAACACGTTAAGCCATCAGGTCCCGGAGCCGAATTTTTCTTCAACATACGAACCGTAGATTGTAGTTCATCCAGCTCTAAAGGAGCTTCCAGCTGAGCGACCATCTCTTTAGTAAGGGCGGCAGAGAAACAGAGGAAAGGTAGGTATTAATAGATTCAACTGTGGGTTGAGGAGTAGAGGCATCGTCTTTAAGGTTATACAAGGAGGAATAGAAAGAGGCGAATCTATCAGCAATATGAGAAGGGTTTTTAAGTGGGAGCCCCTGAGACGATAAAACAAACTGAGGACGCGCCAGGGCTGTCGAATAACGCAACTTATTCGCCAGCATAGAGTCAGCCTTGTTTCCCTTGGAGTAGAAACGTTGGCGCAACCGTAATAACATCTGGGATGTATGTTCAGCTTGAATCACAGACAATCGGAGCTTAACCGAAGCAATGTCAGCAAGAACCCGATCGGAGGGGCGTTGTTTATTAAGAGTTTCAAGATCATAGAGCCGCAAGAGCAGGGAATCTCTATCACCGACGTGGGCTCTTTGTTTCTTTAAATGGGAAGCGATACTGATACATTTACCTCTAACGACTGCTTTGTGGGTGTTCCATAATGTTTCTATTGAAGTATGTGGGTCTTGGTTTTCCAGAAAGTAACACTCTAAATGAGATTGGACCTGAGCCTTGAACGACTCATCAGCAAGTATAGAGTTATTGAGACGCCAAGATCCCCTACCAATAAAAGAATGAGCGACCCGCAACGTCAGAGTCACGGGCGCATGATCCGACCAATTGATAACACCGATGGAGCAGTCCCGAACCAGCTGGAGTGTAAGCTTATCAACTAAAACAAGGTCAATTCTCGTGTATGTTTTGTGCATAGCCGAAAAAAAGGAATAATCCCTATCCGAAGGGTGATGGAGACGCCATGTATCATAGAGTTGAAAGGAGTGAAGGGATTTAGTAAATGCATCCACATATTAATTCACACTCTTCACTTATTTCAATATTCTTACTATCATTCTTCCTCACTATCTACCCCTCTCCCTCCCTTGTCACTTTCTAATCACCCTTTTCCCTACTACCATCTTCCTCAATATCTACCCTATCTCCTCCCTTTCTCACTATCTACCCCCTCTCCTTCCCTTATCACTTTATACACCCTCTCTTATCATGTTCTATCCTCTCCCTCTCTTATCACATTCTGACCCCTCTCCCTTCCCTTTCCCTACTACCATCTTCCTCACTATCTACCCCCTCTCTCACTATTTCCCCCCTCTCCCCCCTTTCTCACTATCTACCCCCCTCTCCGAAGACCTCTCCCACAAACACAGG
>VKOC01028181.1:0-19531 GCA_009364415.1 Spea multiplicata
TTCACATTTTAGTCCATGGATAAATAACATCCCATTCCTTAGAATTTGGCAAATTCAATGGACAAAAAAGCTAGAAAAAGGATTTTAAGCAAACGTAGTACCCTATAGATATAATAAGATAATCCCTTGATAAGGCAGGAAAGGTTTACATTTATTTATATATTGGCTATATGAAATGACATGCCTTTCTCTCTCCCCCTTCCACAAACATGTCACTTAACTCTTCAGTATCCCGCTGCTCACATAGTCCCGCTTCTCCCTAAGCATCACATTATGCAATGCTATACAGTATGAATAATGACCTGAGGGGAGCCCTTGAGGTTCGGACATGATGCCACTAAGAATGGTGCATTCATTCTAAGATTTTAACCCAACACACATAAGAAGATGGCTACCCTATGTTGTTTGGCTAATCGACTTTAAACGTCATTTAAACAACTTTATTCTCTGGAAAGATTGCTAAATTATATCTGCAAATCAGGCTACTAACATCCCAGCATAAAGCGATGTTACATTGACTGTATACAACTGAATTTTGCCAAATATCACCTCTGGAGCAGGAAAATAGCACAAACTCTTCCACAAGTAAGCTCTCATTGTGGCAACTGGAAGAGCAGTGAGTGCAAGAGTCCAAAGTGAGAGGCTCCAGAAAAATGAAAAACGCTACCTCATACTAGTGTGCGACATTAACTCAATCCGTTACACTATAGCCTCCTTCTACGCCCCCAATGCTTTGCAAACGCAATTTTTTGGCTTGTTTCTGACAAAATTAGATGCCCTAAAACAAGGTCAGGTTATCTTATGCGGAGATTTGAATACCACCCTACAACTTCAACTGGACAGCTCCACCCACAGACAGACCCCCGCAACTCCCGCACCCACACACTCGGCTCCACCATGTCCTCTTTACTACACTCTCACCAATTATTCGACGTTTGGAGGGTCCTACACCCCTTTCAACGTGACTACACATACGATTCAGCCCCCCACACATCATACTCCTGTACATCCTCCTCGACAAATTCACCCTACAATCAGCCAGGTCGTGCTCCATAGGGCCGATATCGTGGTCTGACCATGCCCCACTCATACTTTCCCTTAAACTTTCAAACCCCATATCTGGAAAGGGTAGCTGGCGACTCAACGACAGCTTGCTGCTCGACCAAGCCCATAAAGAACAAATTCAGACCCATCTCACACATTATTTCCAGGACAATCTCACTCCCTGTGGACATGATATGGAACGCTCACAAGGCGGTTATACGCGGTAGACTCATCAGTCTGGCTTCTCATCTAAAAAAGCAATCTGCCAGCGTAAAAACCTCCTTACTTCTTAAGCTCCACGACTGTGAAGCCCTCCA
The DNA here is from genome assembly GCA_009364415.1 of Spea multiplicata. Taxonomy (NCBI): domain Eukaryota; kingdom Metazoa; phylum Chordata; class Amphibia; order Anura; family Pelobatidae; genus Spea; species Spea multiplicata. Next base: position 1,362 of record VKOC01028181.1, read on the forward strand.
CAAACGCCACCCTACTGATTCTCTCCTCCGCGAAATCAAACACATCAAACTTAAACTCTCAGAAATTAATGCCCGCTCCACGGCTTATATGCTGCTGAAGCTCAAACAAAAATTCTACGGGAAAGGCAACAAGGCCGATTCCCTCTTGGCTAAGAGACATATTCTCTCACTATCCCGCCCCTCCCACATAACGGACCACACCGGCCAAATTGTTCGAAATCCTTCTCAAATAGTGGAGACCTTCGCTGCCTATTATTCAAAACTATATAATTTTAAACAAGATACCTCTATCTCCCAACCCACACAAGCGGAAATCCACACTTATCTCGACTCTACGCACTTACCCTCCCTTACACCTGACATTTCCAAATCTCTTACGTTACCGATAGAACTAGGCGAAATTGAAAGAGCTGTTTGCCAACTTAAGAGGGGTTTGGCCCCGGGTCCAGATGGATTCACGGCTGCATACTACCGTGCCTACCTACCCACTTTAGGTCCCCATCTCCTAACACTTTTCCGCTCATTTATGTCGACGGGCAACATTCCCCCCTAGAATCTCAGGGCACACGTCGTCACCCTGCCCAAACTGGGAAAGCCAGCTACTATATGACCCAACTTCCGACCCATCTCGCTCCTTAATACCGACATCAAAATTTACACAAAGATCTTAGCGAACAGACTGGCTCCCCTACTCCCTTCCCTTCTCCATCCAGACCAGGTGGGCTTTGTCCTGGGCTGCCAACCCTCCGATAATACACGTAAATTCATAAACTCCTTATGGGACGCATCTAAACATACAATTCCAAAATAATGCCCCAGCGGGGACAAGGGTAAGTTACAACCAAAAACAAACATACTAATAAAAGTTATGTTTTAGGGTGGGGGTTATAATAAGGGTATTTTTGATCCCAGTAATGGGATTGGTTTGTTTTTGCATCTAAACATAAACGCCCCAGCCTATTCATCTCCTTTGACTCCATTGGCACTTTTTGGCACACACTCGCCGCAAATTAAATTTTCCTCCATTATTCATTCAGGCCATCATGGCACTTTACACATCTTCCACGGCCTGCATCTCAATGATGGGTTTTTATCCTCTCCAATCCCCATCACCAACGGCACACGTCAGGGCTACCCCTTATCCCCTTTGCTATATACACTCACGTTGGAACCGCTCGCAGCCAACATCCGCTCAGACCCCCTAATATCGGGATTCCCTTTACCCAATAGTAGCACTAGCAAACTAGGATTATTCGCTGATGACATTCTGGCCTCCGTCACCTCCCCGGAACACTCCCTCCCCGCACTTTTTCTCCATTATCCCTCTACACCAGGGTCTCCTATCACACGATTAACATTTCTAAAACGCAGGCAATGTGTCTCCATCTGGACCCCAGTCGTAGGGCCCATCTCTCTTCCACCTATAAATTTGAGTGGAGGACTTCCTACCTTTCTTACCTGGGCATTAAATTGCCCAAATCTTTACATGACCTCAACAACCTCAGTATCGTGAAAATATGGGACTCTAAAGTGTGACATCATTAGGTGGCGAAGCTTTGAGCTGTCCTGGTTGGGTAGGGTGAATGCATTGAAAATGACAGCTCTTCCAAAAATGCTCTATGTTCTTAGGAGTTTAAACCCCCCACCCCCCAAGGTCTCTTGCACTCTATCCAAACATTCTTTGTGTCTTTCACATGCGTAAAAAGTAGATCCAGAATAGCAAACCGAACCCGCTTTGTATCTCGTTTACAGGGCAGCCTAGGTGTCCCCCATATAGAATCATACCACAAAGCTTGCATACTCTCACAAACACTTCCATTCCTCTCACATGTCCATCCTCCAACCTGGACGTCCCAGGAAAATTGGGTTGCTCACACTACTACTGATCCGCCCTGCTCGACGGTTGTCCCTATCTCAATATGTATTGATGACACTTTTCTTGTACTGTACCAAGGATCTGATGAATAAAAACTTTTTAAATAAAAAACAAACAACTTTTTTCCCTACTAATTAGTGGAACCAAAATTGATTAGAGATGAAAAAGGAAAACTATTTTTGTAACTTTGCCTGTCGTGCAAATTCCACTTTGATTAACTAAATCACACTTTAGAAAAATAAAAGGCACCTTGTGACATACGAAAGAGTGCTACCAAACTTCAAAAAAGTTCTGTAATCAAAACAGCATGAAGAGGCATGAAGATACAAATCAAAGTTTAGACTGTAGCTGCCTTTGTTAAAAAATAAACATCTAGGGATTATCATTCCTGAGAAAATCGCCAATATTGTAGAAATAAATTTTCTTCGTCTGCTAAGATTGTCAAATTTACTTATAAAGGAGTGGAGGAAAATCGAACTGTCTTGGTGGGGCCGAGTTAACGCTCTAAATTTCTATTTGATGCCAAGATGGTGCTACCTATTCCGTATGTTACCTTTAAAATTTCCAAGCCCTTGGCTTGCTATAATTCATACTTCTTTCTTAAATTTTGTGTGGAAGGGGAAGACCCCTAGGATCAATGCTAACCTCATGAGCGCTCGAGCTAAAGATGGAGGCATGAATTTTCCATTGGTTAATCAATATTATAAAACCAGTATATTGTACCATACTGCTAAAACCTACTATGAAACATCTGAACAAGAAGTATGGTACAAGATAGAATGCAAAGCATGCGAGGAAAGAAGTCTAAATAAATGCATTTGGTCCTTAAAAGACAGAATTATAATAAATAAATTTAAAAATAAAAATCTGATTTTAGAAAACATTATACCAGAATGGTTAAATATTAAAAAAAATTGGGATGTAAAGACAAATTAATTGACACACTAAAGTTTAATATTTTAGAACAACTCATTGACAATATTTCACTTGATCACTGGCAATATGCAGGAGTTAATTCTATATCAGATATAATGTCACACGGAGAGATACTTTCTTTCCCTGCTATTCTATCTAAATTTAAATTGATAAAACTATCTGTCTTCAATTATCTACGAATAAAGAATTGTATCAATAAACATGTATTAATCTCACAAGATATATATACTAAGAAACTTGCCCAAATCTTTAGTTCAAATCAACAAACGAAACTCTTTTCTAAATGTGCTGAGATAATAAGGCTAAAAGAGGGAAATACCCCTATTATGAGAACAATCTCTGCGTGGGAGAGAGAATTTAACATCTCAATCTCGGCTGAAGAATGGCTAAAACAGACTAAGAACTGTATATTAAGGATACATGATCTCTCCCTACTAGAGACGCAATTTAAAGTTATAAATAAATGGTACCTCGTTCCAACCCGCATTGTTAGGATGTTCCCAACGAGTTCTAAAATTTGTTGGCGCTGCGAGCATGACGATGGAACTTATATTCATATCTGGTGGTCTTGTCCTAAAGTTAATATTTTTTGGAAAGAAATTCTCGCCTTTCTAAAGAAAATAGACAATATAATAATTCCTGACACCCCGGCATCTCTAATCCTACATCTAGGATGGCCCCCTCTGACTCAGATCCAATTAACTATAACTATTCATACCTGTCTAGCAGTTAAGAAAACAATAGCCAGAGAGTGGAAACAAAATGGTAACTTTAATATATCTCAAGTGATAAATCAAATTAAATATCAGCTTACAATGGAGAGACATGTAGCATATATAAATCACATGTCTTTTAAAAAAACTCAAATATGGGATATATGTCTTAAAATGGTCAACGGTATAAGTCTATTTAGCAGTAATAACCAATAGTCCTGTCTCGAACCCCCTCCCCTGTTCTATCTCGATATTCTTTTGTATATTACTGTATATGATTTATCTACTTATGTTATTATAACTTTTTTTTTTTTTTTTATCATTATGTTTGAATGTCTCGATATCTTAATGTATGTTTAGTTCTAATCAAAATTAAATAAGATTATAAAAAAAAAAAAATCTGCTTAGAGGATTATTATGGTTATACATTGTTAATTGAAAATAATCCATGTTTTCTAATATTGTAGACTTTAAGTGCACCACATGGCGCATTGCGATCATCCTGGGCTTCAACAGGAGGGGGATACAGCTATAGCACGCAGTCTAATGACTCAAGCAGGCCTATAAGCCGATACCCTGTACCTTATAAAAAGGATCTGCCGTACGACATTGTGGAGCTCATGGAAGAAGTAGAAAGAAAGGTAAGTGAATACAACGCTCTTCCCATTGCTACTGATATGGCATGAAAAATGAACAAGTTTTTTTTTTTTTTTTGCCATTGCCACTTTTTGATGCATTAGATTTCCATTTTTAATTGCAAGTGGAACATATTTCAAAAATCAGTAGTATGCACCTCGGTGGTCTAATCCCCAGGCTACTGCGTTTCTCCAAGTAATCAAACATATTTGGACCTAGTGATACCTTCTTAGCTGGCCAAAATAGTAATTGGGTAGATTGCTGGGGAATAAACGTGTGGCTAATACCACGCAAGGTTTTACAATTGTCTAAAAACAGGACAATTACACTATTTCAGTAGATCGGCTTTGGTTGACTACAACTTCCATCAACTTCAACCAAAATTATGATGAGGGTGATAGGAATTGTAGCCCCCAAATCTGGTTGACCAGGGGTTATAGAATTTGTGGGCCAAAAAATGTATTTTTTACCTATATGTACAATCTCTTGGATAAACTGTGTGGGAGCCGTTAAGAATATTACTTTTCTTGAAAAAATGCTGTTTTGGGGCTTTTTTGTACTTTAGCACTATGGGGTCTATTCACTAAAGGCAAAGTTTACAGGATAGTTGTGTTTCAGCTTGTTGACTTCACTATGAAGGTCCAGCCCCAGAGAGGATCCAATGCAGGAAGAGCATGGCTGGGTCTGTATAATGTACAGTTAAACCACCCATTGAAAACCTGCTACTGCTGGCCCTTCATAATAGTCAAGTGAAGTAAGGGGGTTGAGCCAATAACTCTGCTGACAACTCTCCCTTTATAAAATAAATCCCTTTATCTTGTTGTGGGATGTACATACGTGGGAGCTTCTGGAGCTCTTCCTCATATGGGAGAGTGTCTTCAATGAGGGACAAGGCCCTTTATTGGGAGGTGACTGGGCAGGAGTAGACTGGACATGAGTGTGGTCAGACACTGCTCTTCTGCCCCGACAAAAAAGAAACTGGCCTGGGTTTCTGTAGAGTTCCCAGGCATGATGATTCACAGTATACCCTAAACCAGATAACTTAATAGCTTAACTGAAACAAAACTATATAGGTTTTCCTAGTTAAGTTTGAAGACTGGTACCTTCTGGCTCAGGGGTAAGTAAAGCCAGGGCAGCCCCAGTCCCTTGTTAATCAAGTATTAACCGATTAGTCACTTGAGAGTAAGAAAAAAAAACAAACAATAACCCATTTTATTCCTTGCAGGGTGGATTTTTGCCCAACGTTTTTCGAGCCTTGGCACACCGACCACAAGAGTTCCGAGCCTTTTTTGCTTATTATGATACCCTGATGAATAAAGAAACAGGTAAACATGTTTTCCAACTCAATTCATTTATGGACTTCGAAAGTACAGTGATTTTAGGTGAAGGTGCTGACTGTGTTTGTGGTAAAGGTAATTGCTGTTGTGTAAAGCGGCATGCTATGGTTTGATACTGCGTAGTGTGCATTGCTATGTGGGATAAAGGGCCAGGGCTGATTTTTAATCGCCAGCCCACCTCTGATCTTCTGCATCCAAACACATACCTTTTTTTGTACTTCTCAACCCACTCCCTCTTGGGTGTAAATCTTCAGCTTGATACCGCAAATCACATCTGATGATGTCCCCCAACCCCTTAAATGGACAGCCGCACACTGGAGTGTCCCTTTAAAGATTGTCTTGCATTGTTTTCAGACATTTTGTTATGTTTATGTTTCACTTTTTACACACAAAGCAATCGTTTTGTTAGACATAGACCTCTATATTTATTATAGCTAACAATTAAAAGCTGGGCAAAAATTGATAAAAGCAACCTCTTTTTGCCCACCGTATTTGGACGATTATAAGATGACCCCCCCCCATTTTGAATCTTAATTTTGAAGAAAAGGCCTGAATATAAGACTACTCCATAGGAAAAAGTTTTACTAGTAAATATTTTCTTCGAATGTAAACATTTTCATATTCTAAAAAACTATGTATTGAAAAATGCATTTCTTGTTTTTATTTCTTGTTATATTGACAGCCCCCCCCCCCCCATTATTGCACATTGCCTCGGCTTGCTATTCTGCCCCCCAGATATGCCTTATACCCCCTATATGCCACTCTGCCCCCCAAAATGATCAATGCATCCCCAGCCGTGTCCCCCGTGCTTCAGACTCCCTGATGTCTAGCGGGGGCAGCCGGTGAATATCTGCCCGATGCGCGTATGAGTACAGTAATGCCTGTGTCTTATTATCTATTGGATGAGCTAACAGGGCAAACAACCCTCCTCACATAATACACCATTTTTAATACTCTTATGTTGGTGGTAGTGAAAGGGTGTATGTGATGTCATCCTTTATTTTTACTTTTTAAGTGTGACTTGCAACGGGGATATCATCAGATACCCCAACAGTCTGTACGGGGTCCATCTTGCGTTGTGATGTTGGGTGTACCAATAGTTACTGCAGTATTTCTCATTGATGAACCGCTCTTTTCAGGACCTCTTCCAAAGAGCGCATGTGGATCAGTGTCAGCCATTTGAAGAGAAACTGCCATTGTGGAGGGTCTAACACTGATTAGCGATATTATCTAAATAACAATGTGTTTTATTTTGCAGCAAATCTATCAAAAGCAGACAAAGAGCTAGTTATTGTAGCAACCAGTGCCAGCAACCGGTGCCCTTATTGTGTGACTGCTCACGGTGCTCTGCATAGAGTATACTCCAAGAAAACAACCCTGGCAGACCAGGTAAATGTACAGAAACACTAGCATGATTTCAAACCTTAAGGTAAAAAATGGTATGTGTTTTGCCTCATATCTAGGGAAAATATTGGCATTTTCATTTGGCAATATTTTTTGTACTTACTATATTTGCTTGATTATAAGACGCCCCCCCAACTTTGAAAATTAATTTAGAAAAAACGGAATATAAGACTACCCGTATAAGAAAAAGTTTCACTTTTAAAATATTAATTCACATGTAAACTATTTTTTCATTTATTTAATAAAAAACTATGATTGAGAAAAATGCATTTTCTTGTTTTTTATTTCCTTATATTTGCCAACCTGCCCCCCAGTAATGCATACCTGACCCACAACTTGCCACTCTGCTCCCCTGATATGCCTTATTCTATCCTATTTGCCAATCTGCCCCTGAAATGCATTATACCCCCCTATATGCCCCCTGACTTACCGATGCATCCCCAGACTTGTCCCCTGTGCTTCAGACTCCCTGGTGTCAAGTGGGGGCGATGCGTGCAGACAACCTCCACTGCAACGGAAGGTCACGTCACTCCAGTGCTCCGTCATAAAAGTCCTGGCGGACGTGTCCAGTAGCAGCGGAGGTTGTCCACACGCATCACGCAGACGTTAACAAGTCCCCTGAAGCGCTGCGGGGCATCTTCCTCTCTGGCAGTCGGTGAATGTCTGCGCAATACAACCTTGGCTGCTGCTGGCCGGTACTTCCGCTGGGGCTTCTGTGGTGGAGCACTGGCAGCAGCGGAGGTTGTCTGCACGCATTGTGCCAACGTCCACCGGCTGCCAGACAGGAGGATCCAGGTCCTCTGCAGCACTGTCTTGTAGTAGTCTTGTAGTCAGACCTCTTTTTGAATATAAGACGAGGGGCATAGTCTTATAATCGAGCAAATATTTTGTATGGTTTTTAGCCAGGCTCATTATTAAATACATAAATAACAATGTATGTACCCAGGAATATGATCCCAAACAGTATAAAATGCTCTATACTAAAATATAGTCAGCTTTTTCAAATATATATATATATTTTTTATTACCTCTTTCATATAATCTAAGTTGTTTCTGTATTTTGTGCAGCGTTTCCAAAGATCCACCATTTGGGTTTATTTCTCCTTTAGTGTGTTCTGTCAGGATAATCATGCACTTACTTGCTGGTGATACTATACTTTGAAACTGGTTGAGCCATGAAGTTTTAACAGTAAAGTTCTCTTTATGCTTTGTCTGTACTTCCAGGTTATTATTAACTGTGATCTCGCAGAACTCAGTGACCGAGAACATGCTATGATACAGTTTGCTTTAGCAGTTGCCAAGCCAGAGAACATCACCGAAGATCACTTTGCCAAATTGGAAAAGCATGGTTTTGACCGTGAAGATGCTTGGGACATCGCCATGATTACAGCCTTTTTTGCTATGGCTAATCGGGTGGCACACTTGACAGACCTGCGACCCAATGAGGAATTTTATACACTTGGAAGATTTCCCAAGGTGAAAAATGGTGAACCACATACTAAGTAGAACTAGTCAAAAACCATACTATGTCTACAGATAAAGCCATCATTGGTCTACTAAATGGCACGCACTGGCTCAATCGTTGACTCCGGCTGTGAATGCAAAAATAAATAACAAATAACCCGTTAGTAACACTGGCGTTATCACCTCCTATGTATCTACATTTATATACAATATTTCTAAGTAAATGTTATCACCTTACTGAAACCTAACCATGTAAATCTAAAACTATACAAAATTGGTATAACAAAACTAATAACATTTACGTACATTTTATTCATAGAGTGCCATCAAATTCTGTGGATCTAATTCTCAAGGGCATTGTTGACTCATAATCTTCCCCTCTTTACCAGGGGTAGGTAAATTGGGATTCCAGTCTGTTTTGGGGTTTTGATTCTGTAAACCCCCGTTTCAGGTTTAGGTAACGAGAACAGTGATGCACCCTCACGTTTTGGATAAACTATACTGTATTAAGTTTGTACCTAGAGACTAGTGTTGCCTGCTAGTGTCCTCAGGCCCCAATAATGCAGGGCCCAGCTTCTCCATGTTGCTCTACCACTAGACATAGGTAGATCTCTTGGTGATCTCCGCAGAGAAGGTAATTAGCCAGGTCTGTTAGTATGACTGAGGGACTGATAAAAGTGTCCGTTCTTAGGTGAAAAACTCAACTAAATGCTTTAAGAACCATAGATAGGAACAACTCACATAGAGGATATCCGATGCTGGACCTATAGCTGCAGTAGATGATATAATCTTTGATTTCACCATACAAGACTCGTGTGTCGGGTTGTATCTCACTACATGATAGAACACTACTATGTGATATGTCTCAAATTAACTTTCCGCTACAATTGGGGTGGTGTTTTTATAACTATTTACATGAAAAATATGACATCATATATTTTCCTTAGTTGCTCACACTGTTAACATCTATGCAGATACAATCACTGGGGTGCCTAATAAAAATGTTCTTTACGTTACAACTGGTCAAAGACTTTATATAGCGTAACAATGCATGCTTAGAACGTTAATCTAGAGTTTTTTTTTAAGAATTTTAATAGATTAACACTGTTAGGGCTTTGAAATGGAGAGGAGAAACACTTTTTATACTGCGTCCACAAATTCAGCTCTGGAACTACGGAATTCAATTTAAACAAAGGGAAAATGTAAACAAGGTTTTATTAATCATTTATTTGACACATTTTCAGTTACATTTGTGTGAATGTATTATTAATTGCTTTCTGGACACATTAAAAGCCAGCATATTTAATGTTTTCTGCAAGCGTCCCTCCTCCCTGGTTATTATTTAGGTTCTACGGCATATTGACACCGTTTTTTTGTGAAACAACTGCTTTTCTTATTTTTATTTCATTTGTTTTAAATACTTTATTGATTTCTTAGAAGAGAGAGGGGACTCTCTTCCCTCTGATCTCCCCTGCGCTGATCACACTGTGGTCAGCAAGGATGTCTCCATTGCTCATCGCAAAGTGTGTGGCCAGCCAGCAAGAAGAGCAATCAGAGATCCCAGCTCTTGCACTTCTTCTCTCCTCTGAAGTCCATCTTACAGGGGAATGTCTGAACGTGTGGCTCGGCGTTTATATTATAATGGTCTACAGACGTCTGCTGACAGAGGAGAGTCGAGGTTATCATTAGACAGCCTGATTTCCCAATGCGGGAGCAGGTTCATGTCCCTACCGCTGCAACAAAATAAAAGGCTGGAGGTGCCAGTAAGTATAGCCTTACCTTTTTATGGACGGTGGGTCCAAAGGCAAAGGGATTTATAAAAAGAGCATAACCGATGTTTAAGAATACTTTATCAGCTGTGGTAGTGGAATTGTGCTTTAACCCCTTCAATACCAAACAGACGTACCAGTACGTCCTAACAAAAAAGCTCATAAGGACATACAGGTTCGTTCTGGCAGCAACATGGGAGATCAGGCTGTCTATTGACTACCCGCCAGCATTGGTGGCTCCCAACTGACCGATCACTTGTAACAGTGCTGGACGATACATAAGGAATGTCTTATCGCGCATTACCTTCCAGCAGGCTTCAGTGCAAACGTCCTCCTGGGGGTCACTGGAGGATGGGATATTCCTGCTCCCCCTGCTTGTTGATCGCAGTTGCTGATCCCAAACATAAATTGGGTCATTAATACATTGAGATTTTATTTACCCTTTCTTAATTGATAAACACATTTTGTGGTCTTTCTATACACACTAATGTGATCCGCTTATAGGATGGCCAACAGAAAGAGAGGGTCATCAGGGGAGGAAAGTGGAACAGAGAGGCTTCAGTCCCGAAGAGGTACTGCGCCGCCTAGAGCAGAGTGAGGAAAGTACATTTGTTATGAAAACGACTTCTATAGTCGCGTCTATTTCTTTTATTTCTATGATCTCCAACTTGCAAAAGTTTTGGTTTCTTTTAAGCAATCGAACCTTAGTGGTGCTGTCACTCAGGAGTCCAATTCGGTTACACAGAAGCGTAGTCCGTTGGTGACACTTTTAATGATGACGTAGAGTAACCGGAAGCCTCGCTGCAGACATTTTTCATTTGGGCATGCCGCCTTCCTCAAAAAATGCCATGCGTTGACATAAAGAGACGCATGCACCGAAACGGGAGCTATGTCATGTTCAAATCAGCTCAGCGGGAGAGATCTACAGTCGATTAAATACAACATTCAACAGGCGTACTTTAGGCGCTCGAAAGATGGCGTGCTGGCAGCTTGCAGATGACGTAAAAATACCTCGCCCTCAATGCCCATTCGCCTGTTCCTGTGCGCGCGAATTCTCTTGTGTCTGGGTCTTTGACGCGGTCGCGCGCTCCAGACAGCTCGTCTTGGCCGCTGCTTCGTTCCATTGCTTAGGACAGGAAGCTGATTGGCTGGTTCCGCTGAGCCTGCGCGGACGTTCACTAAAGCGGAGAGGTAAAGGTGAGCGTGCAAGCGGAGGCGGCCGCATGACGGATCCCAACAGGGAAACCAACATAACGGTGAAACTAGGCGGAGGAAGCATGTGGGGTCGGGGCCAGTGTTGCGGTCATGCGTCTGTGCCCTGCGCCTCCACCCGGGTCCCGAGGCGCTAACGGCTGATAAAAGGTGGACGTTGTAGCCCCTCCCCGTCTGTAATCTGTGGTCGGTAAAGCGGGATTGTCTGCGCGTTTGGTCGGTGCATACCCGCTTTCTCCTCAGTGCCCTGTGTGCCATCGAAGGCGCCATGAGCCTCCCACAGTTGGAGGTAGATGACGAGAGGCAAGACAGACAACCGGACAATGGTACAGGAATGCCTAACGACGAGGTCGCTGAAGACTTAGCAGAGCAAGGAGGGAATGGGCGGGAAGGGCTGCGAAGCCCCGCCCCTGCGCAGCATGAGACCTGTTCAGTGAAGGAGGCACAGGCTGGCCCTGGCGCAGGTTATACAGGAAGTCTATTCAGGCGGTTGAAAAGCAGGTGTCTGACAAGAGGGCCATGTGTGGACCCTGCACGGGACAATTATAGGACAATGACAAGCCTGTATAACTCAATTCAGCCAGCTGACTCTGTGAACCTGAGCACAAGGACCCACGGTGCTGTGTTTAACCTGGAATACTCACCAGACGGGTAAGAATATTCTGTTGAGTGTTTACAGGGCGTATACAGTGATATATACTAGTGTCCATTGTTATAAGGGTATTTATATTTAGTTATATCGTGGGGGAAGAATAAGACGTAATACGATGCAGTTATTTGGACAATAGTCTACAGCTAATACAACGGTGGACAGTCTTGCCCAGCTAAACATGACATAGTCTTCCCATTCCACACATTGCATTGTAACTCATAAGACTCCTGCACATCAGATAATACTGGTCTTGGCACACGGAAGGTGATAGCGGACGATTAATATGCCGAAAGGGTCACATCTTATCTAGACCTTGCATAGTAAAAGAAAATATGTGCTGAAAACGGGCAGAGTTACTGACAAAACCCAACCAAAAAAGCTTAATGGCATTGATGGAGGTTGGGAGGAGGTTGTGCTCTGCTTGCTAACTTCATTGAGAGTCTTGTGTGGAGTCTAGTGCTGGATCTGCCCTATCACCATGAATAGTCCTAAGCAGTAGATGTAGTATGGACCTCCATAGCTTCTCGCAGAATAATCCTTCATAGACTGTACATGGTGCTGCCTAGAAGAGGCAGTGGGATTGAATTTCACAAGCCTGGTTGGCACTACGTCGTAGCACTGTATTAGATTTCTCAATGGTTTATACCGTATTTTCATCATCAGTCTTGTTCCAGCCGTTCTTCCGTATTCCTTTCCCGCATTTCAGGCTCATGACATCTAGCCGGCACCGGAAGTGTATTTTAGCGAGTTGTTAATAGCCGCTATAACATAGGGTGCATCAGACGCCATAGTGTCTATGGCAGTGAGGAAGCCATTGCGTGATGTTGAGTGCTGTATTGTAAGTGGTGCTGAATCTGCATTTATATTGGTGATGGCCAATTATCGGACGGAACTTATCAGAGGATCTAAATCCTCTTCTCTCAAATGAAATGCTCTGCCAGAAAGCCAATGACAAATCTCATTCTGTATTGGGGATTCGCGCATGTAGAGATGGCGATGCTTTTGTCGCCTCATACGACATTTAGAGGTCAGTTTCTCACTGCCTGATAGTTGGAGGAATCTGCTACAGTGATGAATGTGTTCTTTACATCTTTATGATTCCAGAGCTTCTCCTTGGTGCATCGTTCTGTGTATAAGAGCACAAGCGGAGCCTTGTGAGGTCTAGGAATTTAGCATTAACTAGTGACCATGTGATGAGCTGGAGTATAGCAAATGGTGAACTCACTGGCACCTGCCAAGTATAACCGAGATATAAAGTGGCAATGAACAAATTTGACCTGTCGTGTGATTGATGGTGTCCCCTGCACGTAGTTATCACTAGCAGGGCCTACTTACCTGATCGATGCTGTTCAGGTGCTGCGCATGTTTGTAAACCCACACAGCATTCTGTGACATATGAGATTGTCTGCAACCATATAGTTCATACCTAATTGGGTTATACCTTTTATGGGACCCTTAGCCTGATGAATTAGAGTCGACAAAACATGCAGCCCATTATATTAGTGCGCCCAGTGCTGTAACAAAAGATGCCAGGGCTAGATGATTGGGGGGGCCCAGTGAGGAACAGCAGCTCGGTTATTATTTAACCCTACTGATAGGAATTGGAAGAGCAGTGAGTATTACGTTCTATGTTTGTTTTGGAGAATGCAATGTGTTTTTGAAGTATTTGTTCCTTCTAAATTCTGAATTGTCTTTTTAGGTCTGTTCTTACTGTTGCGTGTGAGCAAACTGAAGTTCTTCTGTTTGACCCCTTGTCTTCAAAGCATATCAAAACACTTTCAGAAGCCCATGAAGACTGTGTGAACAACATCAGGTATGTCTGCTTAGTAATTTTTCTGCTAGAACATATTGTGTGGTCCTAGCAGAATGTTTTCGTTATTGCAAATGTTTTTATTGTGTGGAAGGGGCACAGGTCTTGAGGATGTATCTTTTTATTTGAAGGTGTACACGAGAAAATATCTAAACCATGCCTTTTGTGGTATGTCCAGGTTGTGTTTAAAGGAAAACTATAATATTCCAGGATTCTTCTTAATCCTAATTCTTACGCATATGTGCAATCTGTTTTTTGAGTATGTGTTCCAACAGGTACCTTTTAATGCCTATCCTGGGTGGCAGCAGGTAGTAATGGACCGAGGTTGGCAAAATAGGTTGTAAGCCTTCATGTGCAAAGCCTGTGTCTTGCTGTGTCCGGTTTACTCCAGTCATGATGATCATCGTGTAAAAATCAGTCTTTGCTTGTTTCCATGCATGATTACAGCCAGTCATGTTCCATTACTACATTAAGTAGAACCTGTCTTGCAAAGTGGGGTGGTCTAAAAGGTCTCAAAAGCCAGCACATGATGGCACAATCTAAATAAATTCAAGAACAGATGAGAACGTCATTGACATCTATCAGTTGGGAAAGGCCTACAAAATGTCCAAGGCTCTGGGACTCCAGCGAACCTCGTTAAGAGCCATTATCTACAAATACTAAGAAAACTTGGAACAGTGGTGAACCTTCTCAGGAGTGGCCGGCCTACCAAAAGCGCAAATTGACGACTCATCCAGGGGGTCACAAAAGGACCTAGACTAACATGTATAGAACTGCAGGCCTTACTCGCCTCAGTTAAGGTCAATGTTCGTGATTCCACAGTGAGAATCCGTAGGACCAAAAAATACCACTGCTGACCAAAAAGACACAAAGGCTTGTCTCACACTTGCCAAAAAAAAACATCTTGATGACCCCCAAACCTTTTGGGATAATAGTCTGTGGACTGATCAGTCAAAAGTGGAACTTCTTGGGCGATATAGGTCCCATTGCATCTGGTGGAAAGCTAGCACAGCATTCCACAATAAGACCATCTGTACCAACAGTCAAACACGGTGGATGTAGTGTGATGGTCTGGGGCTGCTTTCCTGCTGCAGGACCTGGGCAAGTTAACATAACTAACAGGACCATGAATTCCGCACCTCTGAATGGCTCAAAATATACAAATTGGAGGTTTTGGAGTGGCCCAAGTCCTGAATCGAATCTGATTGTAATGCTGTGGCATGACCTTAAGAAGGCATCTCCAACATGGCTGAATAAAAACAATTCTGCCAAGAAGGGTGGCCAAAATTCCTCCATGGTGACGTAACGGTTATTGCAAATGTTTGATTGTATTTGCTGCTGCCATGAGTCGAACAACCAGCTGTTAGGTTTAGGAGACAAATTACATTTTTCACATGGGTGATATAGGTTTTGATGAACTTTTTAAATTACAATTTCATTTATTGAAGGTAAAGTCTTTGTCTTATATAGAGTTAGTTTGATCTGGAATATTTAAGTGTGACAAATAAGCAAAAATATGGGGGTTTTTTTTCACAGCGCTGTATCTTGTATACATTTCTTAGTGCCACACAGCACAAATGCACAGTACATAGAGAATCTATAACAGACATGGCGGTTCCTTCATTTTGGGAACGGTTGAAGTGCCGGGACCTCAGTACACCCCTATCGTTGCTTGTGTTTTTATGTTGCGATAGTAACATCTTTATGTATTTTTCATAGGTTTCTTGATAACAGAATGTTTGCCACGTGTTCTGATGACACTACAATAGCACTTTGGGATTTAAGAAAGTTAAATGCCAAGGTGTGTACTCTGCATGGTCATACTAGCTGGGTGAAGAACATCGAATACGACACAAACACAAGACTCTTGGTAACCTCTGGATTTGATGGAAATGTAATCATCTGGGACACAAATCGGTAAGCTATTATTGTAATACCAAAGCCGTGTATAGTATTGATGTTGTGTCTGATAATCTAAAGTTTTTACTATCCAATCGCTACTGTGCATTTATTCTTTATTAAGTGCTAGCATATTCCTCAGCCCTGTACAACTGGGAAAGCATTTACTAGCTTGAGTAATGGGATAGTTAAGAGATATATATTGTTACAGAATGCCATCATAAACCTACCTCGACACCCAGATGTACCTTTCCATGTTTCAGGAAGGGACCCATGTCTGTGATACTAATATTGCAGCTCAGCCCTGTATTTCACTTTTCAGATGCACTGAAGACGGATGCCCTCACAAGAAGTTCTTTCACACGCGTTTCCTCATGCGAATGAGGTTAACTCCCGACTGTTCAAAAATGTTGATATCTACTTCCTCTGGCTATCTGTTGATTTTGCATGATTTAGATCTGACAAAGTCCTTAGAGGTTGGCAGTTACCCCATCCTAAGAGCACGAAGAACAGCATCCACTTCCGGTAAGCGTAAAACAGAGCTCTTTATATGTTTGGTATCATTGACATTTCAGCAAATGTCTCTTGCATGTACATTGAGCTGCCTTCAAGTCTGCCGTCATATTAACATGCTCATTGATCTTGTCTTAAATAGCTTCCAAAACTGTATGCCTTTTATGCAGATGTGCATAACTGGGGGCAGGTTGGCAAATAAAAGAAATGCATTTTTTCCAATCAGTTTTTATTCAATGTGAAAGAAATAGTTTACATGTGAGTTTAGGGCTGCAACAACAAAGCGATAATAATCGATTATGAAAATCTTTGTCACCGATTTTCATTATCGATTAGTTGAATCGATTTGTATCGATTTATAAAATGAGTTTTTTTTCAGAGCAAGTGCTCTGAAAAACTCCCCTCCTTCTATAATCCGACCTGAAATAGTGATCGGATTATAACTCTAGAATCCAGACCCCCGCAGCGCTGCAGGAGACCTGGATCCTCTTTGCCACCCGGTGGGGGTCTGCAAAACGCACAGACATCCTCCGCTTCTCCCCTCTACTTCTGCTGGGGCTTCTATTACTGAACCCGGCGTCATGTGACCTTCATGGAAGCCCCAACGGAAGTGGAGGGAAGAAGCGGAGGCTGTCTGCGCGCATCTCACATATATCTGCTGCCAGAGAGGATCCAGGTACCCTGCAGGGGAATTGGATTTTAGTGCACGATGTGTGCACCCTCCGCTACTTCCCTTCACTTCCACTTCCACAGGCCCCACCAGGGGTTAATATATCAACAGAAGCAAAACGGGACAAATAAGCAACACTGGGTAAGTCAAGCCTTGAAGTATTATCTTTATCTTTATGCTTATTTGCCCATGCTTCTTCTGTTGATATATTAACCCCTGGTGGGGCAGGGAGAAGTTTTTCAGGATCTAATAATTATGTGCATTCTTTAATTTGTGCTTTTTTTTATTATCATTGATTTATTGTTTGTATTGTCTATATATGTATATATATTGTGTATTTATCTATTTTTTGTCTATTTATTAAAGCATGTATTTTTATACCTATTTTAGCGATGTCAGTTTTTCTTATATCGGGGGCACAGTGGCATATAGGGGGCTATAAGGCATATCAGGGGGCACAGTGGCATCTCTGACATATAGCAGGGTATAAGGCATATATGGGGGTAGAGTATCACATAGGGGGTATAACGCATTTCTGGGGCAGAGAGGCAAGCTGGGGGTGAGATGTGCATAACTGGGGAGCAGGTTGGCAAATAAAAGAAAATATAAAGGAGGCATTTTTCATTAAATATGAAAAAATAGTTTACATGAATCAATATTTACTAGTAAAACTATTTTCTGGTATTTTTTTGGGTTCTTGTTAAAATATAGCTTTAATTATTATGTCTGTAAAATAAGAAGGCGAATAGTGAAATGCCACTGTGATAAAGAGAAAAAAAGGCAAATCTTAAGTTTTTATTGTAAATAAACGAAAAATTTGCTTTTTTAAAAAAAATAATCTGCCAACTATTATGACTATGAAAATAATCGTTAGTTGCAGCCCTATGTGAGTTATGTAGCGAGTTTTGTTTTTCTTGTGTATAATTGTGTCATAATATCACATTTATGGCTTGCACATCTCTGATAATTAGGTTATTCACTGTATAGGTAAGATTTTCCGCTGTGTTCCAGTTGAACAGTATTAAAATTATTTTCTGTTTAAGGTTGGCATTTTATACTTCATCTAAAATGTAGGTAGTCGGTAAAATTTAAAATAGTTACATCAGTCATTTCTCAATACTTTTAATTTGTACCATTTAGGTGAATAATGCTTTAATTTAATAATACCGGGTATGTCTTCTGCAGATATAACCACTTCGCCTACTTCAGACTCCAGACCGCCGGGCTCCCCCTCCCATCACAGCGACCTGGGCCCTCTGTTTGAGAAGCAGAGCTCCCG
>VKOC01028183.1:0-20842 GCA_009364415.1 Spea multiplicata
TATACCGCTCCCTTGTGAGCCTGCTCCTCCAGCGGCGGACATTGCTGTCCGTCTCTGGAGGGGTGCCGGGTGCCGGCAAATTGGCACCCCCGTGATGAGCGGCACCCGGTGCGGACCGCCCCCCCCGCCCCACGCTAGGTACGCTACTGGCTCCATGACGGCTGAAACGTCTACCTGTCGGGTGTCAGTCAAAGATGTTCAGGGGCAGAGACTCGCGCCTATGTGCCGGGTGTTGCGTCACACGAATGAAGGCCTTTTAATCTCACGCAAGAACCCACGCAAGTTTTATATATTGGTTTTATTTTTCAGGACAAGATTCTATATATATATATATATATATGAGTAAAAATTGAAAAGAACCTTACTTTTATTTGAAGAATATTTTACTTGTCCCGTAGTGGAATTAAAGTCATTGGCGCAGAATACAGAATCCCGCATGAGCCGAGCGCACGAGCCGAGTACGAAGCTGCGACTTCCCGTTATAAGCCGGATAATAACTTTTCAGAATCTTATTGTGGCAAAGAATATCTGCGTGCAAATAAATTAATTAAACGCAATCCACGAGCTGATGGCAAGAACTACAGGGGCTTCGTAGGGCAACTATGGAGGTGGTTAATAAATACACACTCACTTTGGCTCAATCTTGGAGGTTTATGAGGTTCTGGTCCATACATTAGAGGCCGAGTAGTGACTGTACCTGGGAACTTCAGACAGTAGGCTACCCTGACGCGGAAGCTGCCGCCCATCTACTTATTCGCACCTGCAACAAAGTCTGGAACGTTCCTCAATGCATCGGCGCACGTTACCCGTGTCCCAGGTTCCTAAATCCTCTGTCACATTCAAGAAACCCACGTTAGCTTTTATACAGATTTAAATAACCAAATACACACGTGTTAGAAACCCACCTTACAATTACACCACGGGGGTCTTAACTACTCGTTCTCCTAATATGAAGTGTTTACTCCTCTCTTTCTCCAAAACTTCAGATAACTAACCCAAAACAGCGCCTCTTTAAAATAAATATGTACTTAATATTTCCAGTAGAAAAAACAATATAGGCTTTTAATATTTGTTTTAATGTTAACGGGTGAGACGCCACACTTACGTTTTAGGGGGTGCAGTTAGAGATGTAGCCGGGTACAGATTTTAATATCCAGGCCCAATTGTTCTGTGATGTTTCCATCATCGCAGGAATCAGACTCTTCCATACATAATATGTAGGTCATGGGCATCTTCCCTTTCAATTGGACCCTATATACACACACATACACATTCTCTCTCTCTCTCTGAGACTCATCAGACCCGGCAACGTTCCTCCAGTCTTCCATTGACCAATTTTGGTGATTCTGTGCGAATTGTAGCCTCAGTTTCCGGTTCTTAGCTGACAGGAGCGGCACTCGGTGGGGTCTTCTGCGGCTGCAGCCCATCAGAGATGGTATTCTGCAGACCTTGGGTGTAACGAGGGGTTGTTTGAGTCACTGTCGCCTTTCTGTCATCTCGAACCAGTCTGCCCGTTCTCTCCTCTGACACCAACAAGGCATTTCCGTCACACAGCCGCCGCTCACTGGATATTTTCTCTTTTTCGGATCGTTCTCTGTAAACCCTAGAGATGGTTTGGGTGAAAATCCCAGTAGATCAGCAGTTTCTGAAATACTCAGACCAGCCCGTCTGGCACCAACAACCACCACGCCGCGTTCAAAGTCACTGAAATCCCTTTTCTTCCCCATTCTGATGCTCGGTTTGAACTTCAGAGAGAGAGAGACTAGCTCACTAATCACAATGCCATTAAAAAAAATTACTAAAGTTTAAAAATTTGGTAATGTAAAAACAATTCCCCACTTGTGGCCCCCGATCAATCCCAGCATGGGCAGTATAACTGTACTCAGGAGATGTGGCTGAAGACATATTTGGGTGTTTGACAGTGACATATATCAGGAGTAAAATATGCGTGAGAGAAAAAAAAAACACAAACAAATTACTACCATGCTGCCAGTTTGACAAAGGCTGGTGGCAAAATTAAAACCCTGAAATACCCTGGAGTGTCTAGTTTTCAAACATATATGGTTTGATGAGGGTAAGTTCTATTGGCCAGTTTCAAAGATGTCCCAAAGAGGACATGGGGACAGTATGACCATATTTAAAGAAAAATAGCAACAGACAAATATTGAAATTACTTGCTAACTAAATTATATTAGAAAGTGAGAAAAAGGGCATATTTTAGATTTTTTTTTATAGTAAACTAGATGGTACGATAAAAATAATGTTGTTATCTAAAGAAAGCCCTGCTTGTCCTGGAAAAAAATAAATGTATAAATGTGTGTGGGTCCAATCAATGGGAACGAAGAAAATTACAGCTAAACACGAGCACCACAAAAATGTTAAAACAGCCTTTCTCCCAAAATGTACTACTTCTCATTAAGGGGTTAAATAATATAATTTAATAGTAATATAATATATATCGTATACTAGTGTATTATTCTAATCTATTTTTGTGCTTGAGGCATTCTGTCAGGTAGAATAAGAGTTAATTTATCCCACATAAAGATTAATCAATCCACGGCTACCTTTAAGCTATAGGTTAATAATTCATTATATTAATATGAGAAATACCTAGTTAATAATTGAATTTTTATTTTTAATTTCGAAGTTAAAGGATTCTTCGTTTGTTTGCACTGCTACCGGTGCTGCAGAGCTTGAGTTTGAGTCCAATTTTTCTTTGAACTCAAATATTTTTTCATGCAAAAATACATATTAAAAAAAAAAAATACGGTGACAATAATATTTTTGAAACCAAATAATCAGACGGTGGATTTAAGTTATACATTTTTTATTTTTCTAATAGGTACAATACTAAAATAAACACAAAATAAAAAAATCTCAAAACAAAAAAACTGTACAAAAAAGCAGTTATACTACAATTTAATTACAGAACAGTCTACTGTCCAAAAGGCACTAATCCAGAATAGGAAATACAATGATACAGGACTCATCTCCACTATTTGTAATTAATACAAGTGCTCGTTTCCGTGTCTATACACGTACAGAAACAAGGATGTTCCTACAGTTACACATTGGTTATAACCGAGAGCCCTACCCTAGGGGTGCAGTAATCCCCCTCCCCCCCACCCCGGGACAGATGGGGTGTAACTTCATCCCAAATACCCCGCGGACATTGCAAGAACGCCTTCAAAAAAGAAATGTATCTACATCCGCTAGAAAGAAGTATTAGTGATCCCTTTAAAGCAAGGGATCCGGAATGATACAAATGTTGCAGTTTCCATAGAATAAGGGTTTTTCGTGTTGGATGAGAGTACTAGTAGTAGTAGTAGTAGTAAGTAGTAGCAGTAGTAAGTAGTAGTAGTAGTAGTAAGTAGTAAGCAGTAGTGGTAGTAGAATGTTGCTTCTACACAGTGTAGAAATGAGGATATTTTACGGACTTTATGTTAACTTTCTAGCGAGGTTCCTTCCTAAATTTGGGGATGTACTTCGGTTTGTATCGACGAGGACCGGCCATGTTTTTAGGCCACACGTGAAAATACCCACATAGATGGGACTATGGCGTCGGTCGGGAGATCAAACATTACTCATTATGCTTTAAGAAGGTCCGACCCGGAGTAGCTTCTCCTGCAGGTAGGCGGAGAGGGTCCCGTATAATGTATAACGTATACATAATGAGACAAAAACTATTAAAAGGGGCAGTGTGGATTTTTTGAGACTAGACTGTTCTTTTATTGAACGACGAATGGCCCCCTCAGCTGTTCTTGCAGGAGAACTTTACCCCCAACTAAACCAGTAACTTTTTAGTGAATAATCCCCTACGAATATCACCAAACACCCAATTTTATTTTTTTTCGTTTGGTCTGAGGTAACGCTTTGGAAGGAGCCACGTGAAGAAAAGAAAAACAAAAAAATGTAAATATAAAGTTATTAAATGTTTTATGTACAGCTTAGGAAGACTTGTCTACAGCAATATGGCGGACTGGAGACCGAACAGGGAGAGAAATACTGCACCCCGGGGGAAATACACATAGAAGACAAGGACAGGCAGCTTGGGGGTTAACCCTTTATTGGCAGAAGGGCTTGCAATTTCTGGCAAACCCCTCTGGTAGCACAAGGGTTAACCAAACAAGTAACAAATAAAACATTTTTAAAAATAATAAAAAAGAAAAAGAAAAAAGCCTTTTCTCAATGATCTTCCTATACTACAGCCTCCTTCTGCTTAGCAGAAAATTGTACGTACACAAAAATACAAATACACAACTTTATAGAACAGTGTGATCTTAATATATTTATATATATATATTTATACGAGTGGCAGGTTAGTTTGTATATATATAGAGCTTTTTTTTTTGTTTTTTTTTTTGCACTTTTTGGCTCATAATGCAACAAGGCTTTATAAATGGAGCATTAGCTGTTCATTCGGGATTCGCTTCCAAAAAGAACGTATCTTGCGTTAAAAAGCTGCATCCAATTGGCTGTAGGAGGAGTTGTGGCGTCTGGGAGGCGGAGGAAAGGGTCGTTTGACATTGTTTTGGATCTACGTTCCTGCACAGGATCTTATATGAGAGGTAGAGCCAAGCATTTCACCTGACCGACGGCTATGTATAAAGCGGACAATATGGGGGACGGGGACGGCATGGCAGATGGAACCGTCAAGGACGAGACTCAAAGAAATGCGTTTATACTCCCTACTAATTTCGACAAATCAAGGGAGCGGAGACCAAAGCGGCTCCGTTACCCAGAACCATACTGGGATTATAGGAATATATTGATTACGGAATTTTACCAAAGTTATTTGATCGATGGGTTAAGGAATATATACATAAAGTGGAATGATGGACATGGTGGGGCCGGTCCGTCCTACCCTCGCTGTACAAATGTATCTGGACCCAACGAAAAGCCAGGGTACTATGGAGTCTTCTAGAAGCGCAAAGAAACAGAATAGCGTTTAATGTCCTATCATCAAGAACAAGCTAAGAAATTAGAGCATTGTTTCAAGTCAATAACATTCTGTTAAGTTAATTACGAAGTACCCAAGATTAACTTGTATCCCATGATTGGTCTCCAGGCATCTCTAGATACAGTAACGAGATTTCTCGAGGTTGGCTTTGGGAGTCACCAGCGAGCAGTCTGTGACCGAAGCTGGCCTAGCGCATGCGCCGCGAGACCGTTCCTCGCCCTCATGTAACTTCATTTACCGGGGAGAAGGAAGAAATTTTGGCCGCCGATTGCTTGGTTTAGTCATGGATGTCATGAGGTCGCCCCCAATTTGTTGGGATCATAGAATGATATTTATTGTCTGTTCTCTGGTGACAGAACCCACTCGCTCACAAGTAACATTAAACTTCAGTATGAATCTGATGCCCTCATCAGCAGGAAACAGCATTACAGAACACCAGAAGACATGGAGAAGACATCCCGACGGCATCTTAAACCATACGTGCTGAAAATTAGTGATTTTTCACATAAAATCAAGTTTAAGACGTTCCAGATACTTTACTTACTCCACACCTCTGAGATGGAATATGTATTTTAACCCTTACAGTAGTAGAAGGGTACCCGGCACAATGCACACCCCTGTAGGACTCAACGGGTTCATTCCTAAACGTGATGCTGTACCGCTACGAGCCATTAACCTGCATCACCTATACGGACCCCTGACCCGAAACGGCCAACCAACGTCTCATCCAACCTCAAGTCTTCATAAATCACTCAGCGTTCGTTTTGTAACAGGCAGCCAATCACATGACAGACACTAATTGCAGTTTCCATGGCGACCGACGTAAAGATGGAAGCCCAGCCAGCTGAAACTATTAACTGGGAATGGAGCTAAACAGAATAAAATACAGTCACACGGGATCGTGTTAGAGATTCACAATTAAACAGCACCTTTAACCAAGACATCTCGGAGATCTAAGATCTAGGAGACCACGGGGTTCTCCAATACTTAAAATAAAAAAGCCGACAAGACAACGTGGCACAGAAGAAGTCCACAAATACTTTTAAGGGCAACATACTGAGCGTTAGAAGCAGGAAACTTTGTATTTGTTAATTGTCACAAAACACAGTAGGAGCAGCAATCATTATTTACTTAAACAACATTTCTAATTAACAGGGGGATGATATCAGAAATCAATGAGAGAGAGAGAGGGAAGAAAAAAAAAAATGGAGCGCATGCTGGCGGCTCTCCCAATGGAGCGCGCGCTGGCGGCTCTCCCAATGGAGGAGCGCGCGGCTGGCGGCTCTCCCAATGGAGCGCGCGCTGGCAGCTCTCCCAATGGAGCGCACGCTGGCGGCTCCAATATCATTTTCCACTCAAGAAGAAGAAGTGTCCGTGGCTGCACTCTGCACCCTCCCAGCATTCAAAGGGTGAAAGCAGTAATGGGGGGGGGCACTCTAACAAGTTGTCGAACTCCAGCAAGGCCATCATCAGGGCCATTTACCCCATTAGTAACATTAAGTGCTCTGTACACAAAGTAACCAGACGAAAGCTTCAGCAAAAACACTTTCCATCGTAAGAAAAGCCTTCTTCAGACTTTGTAAAAACTTTTTCAATCATCAAAATGAATGAAAATGCACTTTAGACCCTATAGAACTGTACAAGTCCCCCCCCCCTTCTTTAAGATGATGGTAATTCCCATTTCCTTCACACTATGATGTCATTAATCATCTGGTGGGATAATTTAAATTTATTCCCAAATTCTCCAATATCAACATTTAGCAGATAATCACTTAAACACGATGAATGGCTTAGAAACGAAGGTCGCTGTTTGGAATGGTGTTAAATATGTTTATTATTATTATTTATTAAGATCTCACAAATATCGCTACTAAAGCGCTACAGTTTGGCTGCTAACAGGAGACAAGACCCCGAGTAGCGATCAAACTTCACATTTCCGTCTCTGAACGGGTCATAAGGCACCCAAAACTATATATTCGGAAGAAAAACAAGTGTATACTAAAAAGTCTTCAAAATAAAGAAAAATTAAAAAAAAAGGTATGTACAAGGAATACTTAAATATATAAAATTAAAATTCTGCGATTTAAAAAATACATTTGTGAAAAGCGGCTTAGCTATTTACACAATCAAATAATAAAATTCTACTTACAAAAAAAAGCCACGCGCTGGCTTAGCTTTTAAACTGATATTTCTGAAAATTTCTGGGAAAAAATAAACCCCCCAAAAAAAACATTTTGTTTTTTTTTTCTAGGTAACGACCACCATTAATGTTCTGTTGCCCGGCTGGTGACTTATGGAATGAAGGGCGGCAACAGCGAGGGGACATGGCTGGCATTAGCATGGAGGTTCAGGTTCATGACAGACATGGGGTTTATTAACTAAACATGGAGTCGGTAGGGCAGTCTGCGGGAGAGCCGTGTCTGTGATGTAATGTGAAGAAGTATGATATAAGCCCGTTGCATCAAACATATAGGTAATAATTGCTAGTGGAGAAGTCACCGGACGGGAAGAACCAGCGCCGAAGGCAACTCGCGACGGCCAAAGCGGTCATCGGGTTTTAGGATTCTGCTACAAAGGCGTTCTTATTGCAGAGCTCCGGTTATCTTCAGACACCCGGAACGGTCTGGATAGTCTTTTTCCATCGCGGCAACCTTTATGTTACTTGTTACAAAGTAAAACAACCAACGTTACAATGTTATTGCTGCAAACTGATTTCACCCGTATGGTAACCCAGTCAACACACACAACACACACACAAACTTATTACCAGGAGAAGCAGACGGCTCTCCGGGGCCATAAAGTTTACATTCTGTAGCGTATATACGGCCATTCAAAAGTTTGGGGTCATGGAGCCGTTTTCATGGAAAACAAGGATATTTCTGGCTGAAATATAATTATTCTAACCATCAATCATCCTTTTAAACTTAAACCTGGATCAACGAACGTGCCATTGGAACACAGGAGTGATGGGAGTGATAAAGGGCCATTGGAACACAGGAGTGATGGGAGGATAAGGGCATTGGGACACAGAGTGAGGGAGTGATAAAGGCCATTGGAACGCTGAGTGATAATAAAGGGCCATTTGGAACACGGAGTCGGGATGGAGTTGATAAAGGGCTGGAACCAGGAGTGATGGAGTGATAAAGGGCCATTGGAACACATGGAAAGTGATGGATGAAAAAAGGCATTGGACAGGAGGCAGTGATGGAATGATAAAAAGGCCATTGGACACAGGGAGTGATGGAGAGTGAATAAAGGGCCATTGGGACCAGGATGATGGAGTGAAAGGGCCATTGGGACAGCAGGAGTGATGGGAGTGATAAAGGGCGGCATTGGAACACAGGAGTGATGGGAGGGATAAAGGGCCATTGGGACAGCAGAGGAGTGATGGGAGTGATAAAGGGGGCATTGGGACACAGGAGTGATGGAAGTGACTGATCAAGAGATTCCGTTAAGAATCAGCCGTTTCCAGCTACAATAGTCATTTGCAACATTAACCCCGTCTGCGCTGGATTTCTGATCCCAAACCTTTGAACAGTAATGTGTGTCAAAAATGCAAACATTGCAGAGACCTCACTTTCAGCCGGAAGAATGGTAAAGCTCCCTTCCGTCTGCCAAATTCCCAAACACATAGTATTAAGTGAAAACGGGAAAAATAAAAATATCTGAAAAATTGAGAATTTCACTATAAAAAAAAAACCTGATCAACCTCAAATCAACGCATAAAATGAACGCAGATGGCGGAAACGTTAAATATTCAGCTTTGGAAGCAGGCATCTCGGCGACGCAGAAAACAGCAAAATATACAAACAGAATCATCTGGTTTCATGGCAAGAAGTGGCCCTAAACTAAATGAGGTGCGGGGTGTGGAGGCGCTGAACGTAAACTCTAAACACCGTGCCGAGGATTTATTGGATACAACGATTTGCTAAAATTAATGATTAACGGGGGGGGCATAAGAATGTTTTTTCTTAACGGCCCCATAAAAAAAAATAATATATAGGTTATATAGCATTATATAATTTAATGGCGTCCTAAGAGTACAAGGCCACCCACAGACCAAACACATCTGATATAGAGGGGGGTATTAAGTGAGGAAGGACAAGGACCCCCGAGTTATAATTCATATTCGCGCCGTGGCCCGTGGAAGGGAAGCCTGGCCGGCTTGCTGATTGATGGCCGCTCACTGCCATGCCTAAGGGTGGCATTTGACCACGCCCACTGACCACCCCTTTCCCTCCCGTTTCCAACCTATTATCTGGACTAGCCCCACCCCCTCAAGAATCCACTCCTACCGAACAGGGAGCGCTCCGGAGAAAACCTTCCCCGGGAAGCTCCTTACGGCACACGTTTACTTATAACGAGCGCAGGAGAGGAAGCGATGGCCGCCGGCCCCCCATAAACACAACGTAGGGAAGGGGGATTGGTAAAAGAAAACACTAAAGCCTCCACAGCTCATGACCCAATGAGCTGGCGGCCCCAACCCTCTCCACCCTCATACCAAGATTCCCATCTCCCTTAATACCCCCTTTAATGGCTTTGACCCCCCCCCAATCCCCATACATTACTCTCCTGTGTTTTCCATTACAGACGCCATCTTCAAGTTAAAAAAGTGCCGGTTCTCTGATACAACGTGGAAAAAACCCCCCATAAATAACGCTCATCGTCAGAGACACAAGGAACATACATGAGCAATATCATACGTACTACACGCCAGGCCATAATCCAAGCGCATGGCAATCAACGCAGACAGAACGGATCCCGTTTCACAGACGTTTGGAGGATCAGCTATTACCGCGGGTTTAATGAAAAGGTCACCGCTATCGCCGTACAGCGGATAAGGCACGGGCCGAGCCACGAGGCAATGGACCGTCTCTTCCCACATACGGCACCGATAGCACACGGCACTCGGGACACGCGAGCTTTGCTGTAACAATACGGGAAGCGCAAGCTCTTCAGGTATTGCCGCCGTTTCCATCGGACTCTTCGCTCCGGATATTTGCGTCCTTAAGAAATGCGGTTTAGATCTGCCCCCCCCCGGAACGTTTAATACCCCCAAAAAAGAAACAGCTATATTTACATCCATGGGCGGCTACTAAAAATATACGCAGACTTAAAAATTAGGTTTACAAACCTAGGATTAATCACAAAATTTTGGGGGGACAGAAAAAGAAAAAAAACCCAAACACTTTGTCTAATAATAAAGTGCCCTAAAAGTTTTACGGGGTCTTATGTCAAACGTAACCAAACTGCGTCTCCTATTTAGGAACGTCTTATATTCCATAAAATAATAAACGTTACAGACGCGGTTGGCTTTGTGCCGGAACCTTGGAGTCGACGTACGTTTGGGACCAACTTTTGGGAGGTTCCTTAGACACTGAAGGGGGTCGTTTGAGGCTACTCTGCACTACTATAGGGTTCTATACGCAGTGTACTTTTTTACGACAGACCCTCCACCATTCGGAATGAAAAAAAATAAAAAAACATGAAATATAGATTACACGCTGTAAGACGAGTCGTTTCTCCAATCACCGGTCCAAATGACCTCTTCGAGAACCAATAATTGCACAGATGCCACCGGTTGCTGAGCAAAGGATCATGGGAGTAATGCTCTTGAACATGTAGATGCTTGGACCTCACATTGTAACTAGGGGGGCTCTGCTAGTACATAGCGCAGGGTCTTGTTTCCGTACGGCACTGGTCCTTGCCGTCAGGAATAACATTGTTTAAAGGGGCGCTACGTCCGGAGTGGGTTGAGGGCCGCATGTGGGATGGAAGCACTTTTGAACTGGAATGCGGTGGAAAGGTGGAAAGCTTGTCTAGATCCGGAAGAGGCAGAGGGGAGCGTGTGGGGCAGATTACTGCTGGAATTAATACTGAGAAAGCATTTGCGAAGGGCATTTGCGCCACGCCATCTTCACAGGACGAGACCCTACCAGCTAACGCGACGTACAAGAGACTGCAGTGATACTGTACAGAGGAACACATATTAAGGACCGAGGAAAGATTGCTAAGGTGCTACGTCTAAATCTAAATAAGGTTCCGGGTTCGACGCCTCCCGGGTTCAGGTTTATCTTTCCGACGGCATCAGTCGTCGTCGAGGGCCTCTGTCTTGATCTCGTTGGCTCCCTGCCGGGCCAAAGCTAGGATGGTGTGATTGACGGCTGCCATTTCCACCGCTAGGGAGATGGGATCTTGGTGGTCGCTGTGGCTAGTGCTGTCATCCTAAGTATGTAGAGGTAAAAAGAAAGGAATAACTAGTTAATTAACATATGAAACTGCACAGCTCATCAGATTCCCAACGCTTTTAGTTTGGTATCACCTTCTGATTTAGTATTGCACCTTTTTTTTTCTATATTTGACATAAAAAGAGATAAAAAGAGGGCAATCTATTCTAGTAACAGTGCTTGCAAATGCATAGGTCAAAAGAGGTTTAGTTCTTAAAATTCTAGCATATCTGACCCATTGGAAGATTGCTTAAAGAATGGAAATGATGCTAAAATCTAAAGGGAGGAAGACAACTAATGCCACTGAAAAGGGAAAAGAAACGTTTGAGAAAGCGGCTTGCACTCTTGAGGTTACTGCTTTCTCAGACCGGCTTTCTCTGCCATTCAGCCGACGGCTCGCTCACAGCGAGCTTTGGCTACAAATTGAAACATTTCTACAAAACTAGTCTGAAAATGAGTATCTATTCAGTCTATCAGCAGGGGGAGGTGTGACTGAGGAGCTCTAAGCTGATTGGCTGAGGTGTAGAAGCAGAGAAGCCATATTGGGAGTGATTTAGGTGCCGTTTGAAGAGTTGCCGGCGTGGTGATAAAGTTTCACAAACTTTGCAACAGAATCAGTTTTTATAGAACACCCCGCATCCCAATGCATGTCGGCAGAGACACGGCATTCTCCAAAACGAAGCTTTCTTCTTAAAAAGAGCTTTTAAAGTTAATGCCTCCTTGCTGGAGTTAAGACGTTAAAGCTTTGCATGTGAAGTCATTCCTTAGCAGTAAACCTCGCACTACAACATAACGGTGCCAAGATCCTCCAAGGGGATGAACAAAGCTAAAGCCGTGAGGCTCACCTGTTCAGAGTAATCGTTTCCATCGACGTCATCGCTGTTTGAATGGCCTCCAGGACTTTGTACATCGATGCCATGACTCTCCAGGATTGCTGCTTCTTCGAAAAAAGCAAATATGGCCCTAAATTATCTGCGATGGCAACGGAAACTACCCAGCAGAGTTAGAGGCGCGCAGGTAACCCGGCAATGAGGTATTGCGGCATCTCCAGTGGCTTTGTCAATGGTGCGAGACCAAGGGGAGAGATTCGCTCTACTTTGCTGGATCCCAGACATGTTATAAGGGGACACCCCATGATAGTTTCCCACTTTTTTTTTTTTTAAAGGGACTTCATTAGCATAAGGATGACTTCATTAGCATCGCCGTAAAGAATCATCTCAATGTGCTGCTTAGGTTTGGAACATAAACCAGTACATAAGAGTCTTCAACGCCTCTAGAACTAAAACACCAGACTAGTAACATAACCGGGAGTTTATATAGGTTGGAAACCTATCTGGCCAATCAAATCTCACAGATCCCTCCACGTAGCGTCACATGGTGCCGCGGTACATTACCAATATTGGCTCTTCTCTTAATTTCCTTTCGTCGGTTGGCAAACCAGTTATAAACCTTCAAGGACGTGACCCTCTCCAGATCAGACAGCTTTTTTCCTAGAGAAAACCACACAGAAAACACAAGATAAAAAACCTTGTTTGTGCTTTTTTTTCCCCCCTCGACCCTACAAGTTCTTCCTTTACTGGCTGCACGACTATGACATCATTGTGACGTCATGCTGGACCAAGTCTCTCAAGAACGCGGGATAATTACAGACAAGGGGTCAAAGATTAGGCTCGTGTTGAAAGTGATGCAGCTGCCATACTTCTAAAAAGTGATTCGGGTTTCCACGGGGACTACTTCACATTTAGAGCTTCCTCTTGAACTTGCCCGCAATGTCTATTTTTAAAAAAAACATTAACTTTTGTTCCGTTTTTAGGACGGAGTTTCCTTTTCCCTTTGCTGTGTTTTAAAATGCTAGACAGCCCCGTAACCTTCAAAGTAAGAAGGAGCACTTAAGTTTATACACGAAGATCCCCCCCCGCCGTAATCTACTCATCCCAAGTGATGCCGAAGCCAACTTGGCCATGGACTGATTTAAAGCGGGTTTGGCTTCCCACCAAGTGCCTTAATAGGGAATGAATTATTGTCCGGACGTAAATTATGCAGATGGATGTGATTTTTACATAACGTTTCAAGGTCTTTGCTGAATAATACGCAACGACGACAAACAGAGAATCCTCAAATTGCTTCCGCGGGCCGCAGAGAAGGGATCGGACGGGGAGCGGACCTCAACCTGGCCGGGAATTCGTAAAAATAAATGATAAAAATACAATTCTGTGCTTTTATGGCTGAAAATGTAAAAGCGGTGGATTTTAAGTCATTGGTGGGGTAACTGGCTTTGCCCCACGTGTGACTAGTAACTGGTTGATGCCCTGAAGGCTGGGAATTCGAGGGGCCGTGTGTTCTACGCCCCCGCTAACGATTTGCCCTTAGCCGTATTTAACGAGATTAAGACATTAAAACATGCTGGATTTGAGCAACTAAGGTCAAATATCAAATTAACCCGAATCAATTATCATTCGTCGGCTATAAGCACGTCGTGATCGCCCAAACACGCATTAAAGGTCCCTGCGAGTATTATCTCTTCTCTATTCAGCTTAATGGACGCAAATTCTGTAATCCATTAACAAGCAGACCAAGTTGAAAGCTGGAAATTCATCAGAAAGTCCATATTGGACGAAGGCTGGCCAATCACGTTTCATACTTTTTTAGATTTTATTCTAATTAGTTATTTATGAACCCAATAGTACACATCGCTCAATCTGATGAATACGCGGTTCTGTCTAGAAGACTCTGTAACCTAATGATAAAATTACCGTACTTGCTCGATTATAGGTCGCACCCGAAAAGTTTGGCGCTATTTTGAGGAAAAGTTTATTTTTAAAGAAAAAAAACCCACGAGTAGAACAGAAAAACAGTATTTTACCTAATAAACAGGAATACATGTATTGTAACATTTTTGGTATCTACTATGCAGTTATTCAGCATATGTTATATACAAACAGAAATTTGGAAAAACAATAGCCATTGTAAGGCCCCCACCTTAACTCATAATGCACCTTACTTATAGATATGCCCCTCTGCCCCCTGATAGGCCTTATGCCCCCTAGAAATGCCACTCTGCCCTTCACCCAGACTCAAAGAATCCCCAGACTCCCTGGTGTCTTCCCCCGGCACTTCCCCCGGGGCTTCTCCGTCATAGATTGTCTGCAGACAACCTGCGCTGCTGCCGGCATTTCCGCCGGGGCTTCTATGGTTGCGCACCGGAAGGTAACGTCACGCTGGTGCTCCGTTATAGAAACCCCCGGGAAGTGCCGGTAGCAACCAAACGCTAAGGGCATTTCTGGAAAGGGTTAAACGTGGGATCTAATTACAAAAGTGTTCAACTTTTGCAGGTTGAACAGCAGCTTTAACACGCATGCGTTTATTTCTTTGCGTGATACCGGGGGCGCTAGACATTTAATATAACCTAAAACAGGAGAAGTTTCCCCGATGGGGGCGCACCATTAAGGGCCACGTATGACCCACAGGGTGCGAACACCTTGGTAAAAGCCCCCGACATACCGGCATCATTTCCTGTTAAATACCGTGGCGTCAGTCGGGCTCGTGTGCCCCCGCGTGGCATTTTACCTGGTTTCTGTATCACGGCATTGCAGGCGTTTGCGATTTCCTCGCGTTTCGCCTCGTCGGGATACTGGTTCTCGTTAAAATAGCTGAAAAACAAAGTCCGGGTGTTATCAGGGTTAAAAAGAGCCGTGTACAAAAGTCAAAACACTCAATTTCTTCGACTTTAGAGATTTATTCGCTAAAGAGGGGGTCCGCGAATTACGTTGGCGGATACGTTGAATATTTCATCTCCAACTCCACTGTGCATTACGAATGGCCGGTCACAGGGCTGAGATGGCCCTGTATAATGTATGGCTAATGCAGGGGGTGTTAACTGATCTGACATCATACATTATACAGGGCCAGCCAAGCGCTTCTCGCAGTGGGAGCTCACTGGTGTCGGCCCTTCACAATGTATAGTGAAACAATGATAATGATGACATGAAACAGACAATCGCCATTAGCAACAGAAATCCGTTTATTGCCCAGTGCAGGGGCTATTTAATGGTTAGTGTTTACTTTGTTTAATGGCTTTAAAACAATATGTATCTGGGTACTCAGATAAATTCACTTTGTCATGGAGCCTAATATTAATTAAGAAGAAATGCACTTTTCAGCTGAAAAGGGGGACCTCTTTTGCGTTACACTCCCTGAGCAGGAAGTCACTGGAAGAAAAGGCAGGGAAACTTCCTGCTGCAAACTCTGGTTTTAATAATTTAAGGGTACAGAAACGTAAGGAAATGTTTCCACTGTGTGTTTGTGAGGTCTGTGTGGAAACGTGTGACGTGTCAGTACCCGTGTGTATTGTGCGTATTTATTAACCGCCTCCATAGTTGCCCTATGAAGCCCCTGTAGTTCTTGCCATCACCTCGTGGATTGCGTTTAATTAATTTATTCGCACGCAGATATTCTTTGCCACAATAAGATTCTGAAAAGTTCTTATCCGGCTTATAACGGGAAGTCGCAGCTTCATACTCGGCTCGTGCGCTCGGCTCTCAAGACATCCTCGGTCACAAAGGGTAACAAAAGGGTTAATTGTCTTTTATGAAGTGTAAACAGGGTTTCTTCTCCTGTCCAAGTTTCCTCAACATTGTCATCTATTAACAATCTACGAGTATTTCTGTGAAGCATGCGCAATGTCAGAAGAAGCCCTTACTTCTCAACACTGCAGAAAGTCTCTTTGGAACAAACCACTTCGTGTAAGGAGAGGGGGGGTCATGTGGAATAACTGTCATTTGTGAAAGAGGCAGCTGTGTGTTGGCCCTGAGGATATTTAGAACCAGGGCAGAACACCCCTATGGCTTTTGCACTGTGGTACAGCCTGCCCTGACTGTGATGTCATAGTGCTGTGATGTCACAATGCGGTGATGCTCTGTAAAAGCACATCCAGGCACTCTGGTTGTTTCAGATTGTGAGCAGTAGCAGTACTGAGCATAACAGTTACCTGTCCACGACAGGGAGCCAAATTACCATTTACACTGACTTTGAAAACACAAAATAGGCAGAGATTAAAAGGCCTTCATTCGTGTGACGGAACACCCGGCACATAGGCGCGAGTCTCTGCCCCTGAACATCTTTGACTGACACCCGACAGGTAGACGTTTCAGCCGTCATGGAGCGCACTTGCTTCGGCACTCCTGGCCCTCGCACAAGCAGCAGAATAACATTCACGCTGTGTGTATTTGGCTGGGCGCTCTTATTCGGCGGATCTCTACTTTCTGTCTATGGGTTCGCGTCATGCCAGTCCGACAGCTGTATCGCCTACAAGGTGACGGGCCCGGTACTTGCCGGGTTAGGGCTGGCATGTTTAATGATGGCGGAGTTTACTGCCAACCGAGAGAGAAGGAGGGAAATAGAAGGAGAGCCGACGGATCCAGATAGCAGCTTCCTCTGCGGCAAAAGCCGGCAGCTTGCGCAGTTCCTGATACTCGGGGTGCTGTTACTGGTTTGCGGGGTAATAGTTAGTATCCCAGGACTTCTGGTTCCAGCCTGCAAACCGGCATCCAACACAGACAAAAACCCTAAACTCTGTGCGGCTCGCTTAATGCCGGTAATCGCAGTCGTAATCGGTTTGTGTTACTGGCTGGCTGTCTGTGTGATCAGAAGCCATGGTTGTTCAGCGAGCAGGGAGCCTCCTTCCTACGACATCATCGATTTTGAAAGGGGAGACCATGATTCCGGCGGACGCGGCGGGGAAAATGAACGCGACGTTCCATGGCTGCGCGGGACAACCGTACAAAACATGGACGAGCGTCACCCTTCAGAGCCGCCTCCAACATGCGAGGAAATAAACCCTACTGAGCCGGATCCTGAAGAGAGTTCATCATCACCATCATCGTATCACTCGGTTTCACAATCATCGGAGTCGAGTGACTATGAGCTCGCACCAGGACCCTAAACGTGGAAAGTCTGAACTATTGGGGTTTTTTTTTTTTCTAACATTTCGACTCAGTACAGAGTTTGAGCCGGAAACCCAAAACATCGCATCTGACGATATCCAGGTCTGCAGATAAAGGACTGAAATCAGACCGGGTTTTTTGTCAGTGCCGGCACCGTACAGAACGCCTGTCGAAATGTTTTTTTCCCCCCGTGAGACTTCCCCTTTAAATAAGGGATAAATAAAATGACATCTTTTCATGGCTGCCCCTCAAACAGTATCTGCGTGTGTTTGTGTGCGTGTTGGATGTACCGCGTGTACGAGGTCACATTATCGTATGGAATCTATAACATAAATCTCTTACATGTGAAATCAATGAGTTATCTCTGGCTGGGAATCACCTCCAAGATACGAGATATATCCTACCCAGCGCGATCCTCTTCATATAACTCGAGCGACTACGAGCTCGCACCCCGACCAGAAATGTGAACTCAGGCTTGTCACATTGCCTCCCAGATATGCCTTATACCCCCCTGTATGCTTTATACCCCCACATATGCCACTCTGACCTTCCCAGATATGTCTTATACCCCCCAGATATACCTTATATACCTATATGCCATAGTGCCCTCTGATAAGCCTCTGCCCCAGATGCCACTGTACGCTCTGCTATGCCTTATATCCCCGATATGCCACACTGCCCCCCCAGATATGCCATAGTGCCCTAAGCTATGCCTTATACCCCAGATATGCCCCTAATACAGTACTAAAATAACGTAAAAATACAAATAAGCACAATCGTTCCTTTAAGGCGCTGTCTGCCTCCCCAGAACGAGTTATCAAGGTTAATATCTGTTGCGGAATATGCAGGACTAAATTGGATCCAGTAACGTTAAGATTAAAGTATAATATTATTACACCAGACACTTGGCAATTTTCCACGGTATATACAATGCCCAAAACTGGCTTTTTGGAACAGTAACAATCGATACGAGACGCAGAGTGCACTAAACCAATAATGAAACGTTGGCAGTAGCTACGCTCTTATCTCATGCAGGGCCTTGCTGTGCTACACTGCCGAGAAACATTCTTTCGCCTATACACGGGACAAAGACCCATTCACCCGCCTCAGAACTCTCACCAGAATGTCCGCATCCTGGCAATGGGGTCTCCAGAACTGCCCCCAACATTCTAGATGAGGTCTGACCACAACCCCCCCTCTTCCTGCCGCTAATGCCTCTCGCTACACAAGTGAGACTTTAGTGGATTCATTCTCCAGTCCTACCTTTCCATTACAGCCAAGCACTCCTTCCTCCAGGTGAACCGACTTCCCCTTCGCAACCGGAACGTACCGGAGGTGGCGGTGACGGGGGGTGGTGTCTGCCTCCATTCTGGGTCATCTATGGGGGTAGGTGCAGGTCTCATACTCAGAGTAGCACCTGGAACACACACAGTGAGATTTGAGCATCAGGAAGCACGATAAAGAAGTTGCGATTCACAAAGGTCCACCAGACACTTAGACCAACAATTAGAGTTCTTAGAACACCCAAAATCATACTAGAGTCCATCGCGGACGTTAAATATTTAACTGCTTCCCTTTTCCATTTTTCTGCAAGATGGCGGCCCTAACCAGACGAGCGACAATCTCTACACAGCGGCATCGAGAACCTTAGAATGTTGGTGCGAAGGAAATCACCCCCAACCTCTGGATACAGGAATAAGGTTGTCGATCACAAGATATTTATTTAGAAATCATTTTAATTATGTTTCTAATATGACAAACAATTCATCCCAAAACCGGCTGAGAGACGTTGCCTGAAGGAACCTCAGGCAATCGCACCGCTAATATTTACACAGTACGGCATGAGACGCAACATTGAAAAGAAGATCCTAAGTTAGATCTGGTTCAGGAGAATAAAATCTAAACGTTCCTTGTGTCATGCAAAACTCTGAAGACCGAGGAACACCACCAGAGTAGAGGAGGCCATAGGGAAGCACCTAGCAGAGGTTTCTAACAGAAAAACAGGACTGTGTGCTAAAATATACCCCAAAAAGTGACTTGAAAATGAAACAAGGAGAGATTATGTCCTCATGGAATTTTGGAGTCTCCTTTGGTTTCCCAGACGCCATATTACCATGTATGTTCTCAAGAAATCGGCTAACGATTTTGTGTTTGAACGGTGGAAGTCCCACGAGCTCCACTCAAGATGTAAACGTGCAAGATTTAGGATCATTTGTTTAGGACACAACTAGAACACAGACTGATTATAGCACCTCAAACAGTACACAAAGGGGACATTAAGGAAGGAGGAACATATATATATACATATACTATATTATATATATATATATATTAATAATTATTATTATAATATATTGTATATTTAATATAGTTTTATATATATAATATATATATAATATATATATATATAAAACTATATGAAATACACCAAGTGCCTTGAGTTACATTGTTGAAAATGTTATTATGTGCGCTGCACTGCATCAGATCTCAGTCTAATTGGTTGGAAATGTGATTTACTAACCCCACAAGGTACTGCTCAAGATAATCAGAAGTATAATTTGAAGCTTCCGAGAAGCGGAGAATAAAGAGCGGCCCTTGGTATTGCGGAGAAGACTTTTAAAGGAAGGAAATAAGACCTTATAGTAGTCCTGATAAATATCCCGGGGTTTTTAACTTCTGCAGGGGCTCTGGCACGTAACGGCAAAAAAAGAAGAGCAAAAAAATCAAACGTTCCACTCTTATTCAAGATTTATACTCATTTTCTTAAGGGCCGCCACATCTCATGGACTCGCAACATAAATGATTGGATTCTTTTATGTTCTAAGCGATTCCGTGTCCCTTTGAATATACATGTTCTGGGGGGCACCCTTTGTATAGAGAAGTCAATAAAACAAAGCCGCTCTCCTGCAGTCGCCCGCTATTTTCCTTCGTGGTTTCATCTATGGGGAACTACAGATTTCACAGATTCCATCTCCATAAGGAAGCAGAGGAAAACCACCCAAATTACAAAAACGCTTTATAATTCAAATAGCTGTCCCATTACCTTTACATTGCAACTTCCTATCTCGGAATTTAGCAAGAAAAAAAGTGATTATTCAGTTTTGAATAAGGAGGTGGCTTAGATTTCAATACGGATAATATTTTTGTATATAATAATATTTTATATATATAAAAACTAGAATTAATCCAGTTGGACGATCGGCACCTGAATAGGATATAGAAACGGCGCATAAGACATCTTTATTATCAGTAACACTGGGGGGGGGATCTAGTACGCAGGAATCCCAACATACCCACATTGGGATCCTTTACAAAGAAAAATAAGAAGTTATACAGATAAAATAAACTAAAACTCAATCACCCCCCCCCCCGAAATCACCCTCATTTTATTGCATTTTCCCCATAAAATTGTTTAGGTAAAACAGAATTCATCTCATGTATTTATCTTAGACGGAGCTCCGGGCTCCACCACCCCACGTAGCGGAGAGAACAATCAGCCGACATGATAATTTGCCCCGGGTTTTATGGCAGAAGGGGCAGCCACGGGCCATCCCCTACCCCCCGGAAAAACATAAACAAAAAAGGGCCTTTAAATACAGCTCCCAACTTATTCAAACTACCAAAAAATTATTTGCTATAAATAGAGTTTCTGTATAGAAAATAGAATGTTAAATGCTGAAATGTAAAAAAAATAAAAATAGCTATATTTACAC
>VKOC01028184.1:0-16785 GCA_009364415.1 Spea multiplicata
CAGAACCTGTCCTGGTAGGTGTGTTTGGGAGTCGGTGGCAGAGCCTGTCCCGGTATGTGTGTGTTAGTGTGGTAGAGCCTGTCCTGATGTGTGTGTGTTTTTGTGTCTGTGTGGCAGAGCCTGTCCTGGTGTGTGTGGGTTTGGGTGTCAATGTGGCAGATTGGAGGGTCAGGATAGATGACATCATAAGATGGCGATGCCATGCCCCTGATTGGAGGATCAGGGAGAGGATGTCACCTGAAACTCTGCCATTTTGCACTAAGATAACCTCGTGTGAGCTTCCGCTAAAATGCGAAGCTTCTGGTGATGTCCTCTACCCCCATTGGAGGGTCAAGGTAAATGACATTATCTGAAGCTCTGCTATTTTGCTCTAAGATAACCCTGTGTAAACTGAGGTTCCAGTGACATCCTCTCCCCAATTGTAGGGTCAGGAGAGACCGTCACCAAAATTTTGCCCTAAGATAACCTTGTGTATCTTCTGCCAAAATGGAGTAGCTTCTGGTAATGTCCACTCTCCTGATTAGAGGGCTGGGGTGGAGGACGTAACTGGAAGCATCACCATTTTTATGTCTGTGAAGATGCGGACCAAGAAAGACGAGACGATAGAAGAGAGGAGAATAAGTATATGCAGAACAGACACAGAAGTGGTGCTGCAAGACACAGAAGCAGATGTGGTCGAAAGAGACAACAAATTTTGTTTCCAAATCTAAAATGTCCTTGATTTTTGTCCGGAACAAATGGGCAGGAAACGGAATGCGTTGCCCAGAAATGAATGGGTCAAAGACAAACTGAAAAATTAGTTTTTCCACGTAAAGTTTTGTTGTTTCTAGTATATTTAATATATATCCTTACTGGCTCCTTTGGGTTTTTATGAAGTTCTTCAAGCAGGTGGACACGCCTGGAAACTGCATAGTAACAGTGTACCCAGATGTTGTTTTGGGCCCCACTAGATTTGTCAGTCAGATAAACCTTATCCTCAAGTATCCAGCACTTTTGGCAACTCACAAGTAAGAGTCCTTTTTGTTTGTTTGTGTTTTTGTTCACTACAGCAGTACATGCTAAGGATGGGCACACCCAGCTGTGTGGTTATTCATGGAACTTACATGATAGGCTCATGAGTTTCAGAATATGTATTAAAACAAGGTTTCACATCAGATACGTTCAGTAATCAATTTTCATCTGCTAGTAAAGGAAGTAGCGTGGCTTTGTCTGCAAAACTTTTTGTTTTTTTGTAACACAAAATGGGACATGAATGCTTGCTGTTTAACTCAGTCTATGTTTTCCTTTTTTATTCGGGTAAGTGTTTATAACTTCAATTTTATTCTTTTCTTTTATTTTGTTATATATCATATTTATATATGTATCTAGCAGGTGTAAAATATAATTATGGAATATGTTTTTTTCCCCCTAAAGTAATATTAATTATACTTTACTTGATGGAATATTCTCTTTGATGGCATATTTTTTTTAATCTAAGGTTCATTTTCCACAAAAGCTGTATATTGTGGAGTGAGAGGCTTCCAGGCTTTGGGCCAATGTTTGCATTGATATAATTAATGCACAGTACTGGAGCCACAGTCAACATGCACAAATGTTTGCTCTGATCATCGGTATGACATCCTCCATCTGCCAGAGGCCCAAAATGTGCAAGTTGACAATGGTGGATTATTATAATGATGTTTCAGATAAAAGTCATTTGGATCAATTGAAACATACATGGCGCTTTCCAAGTAGTCTTTAATTAAAAATCATATAGTAACTAAAATAAATAAAACTTATGCTATATTGAGGTATATTTTATATACCATGTTTTTGGGGGTTTTAGATAAGACCAAACTTAGCAGAGATCCCTTAAAAAAAAGAAAAATGTTCTATATAAATTGATCTTTGACTACGAGTATTTAACATTTTTTTGGAAATACATAGCAATGCCAACCGAGGAAAAGTAATATTGGATCATGCCTAATTTAAATGTTATTACACCTGTTATGTTACTGAACATTATAAAAATATTTGGTGCTGTAAGTCTGCTTGACAATGTTTCTTTTTTTGTGGTGGAGTGGTTTGCTGCTAAGTGATTTTGTCACTGAAAATGCAGTTTAAAAAAACCAGTAGCAAACAGACCTCATAATGACAGGAAAAGGATGTGAATCACACAGCATCTCTGAAACCATGCATTTAAGCTGTAATGAAGAAAAAAAAATTAACTGCTCCTTATTTATAGTAAAGGTATTTTATTTTATGATTGAAAACGCAATATTTTTTTTGTTTTTTCCTTGCTAAGTATACAATATGCAACTAAAATGATAACATTTACAAATTGTTGTTTTCTATTGCAACTAAACTCCTTATCATTGCATAGAAGGGACTGGGTGTGTCGGGATCTCTTACAGCGTGCGAGGGGAGAGTGTGCAGGAATAAATAACGAAATAACAAACACCAAACAATTCTCAGGCCTCTTG
Source organism: Spea multiplicata (assembly GCA_009364415.1). Taxonomy (NCBI): domain Eukaryota; kingdom Metazoa; phylum Chordata; class Amphibia; order Anura; family Pelobatidae; genus Spea; species Spea multiplicata. Next base: position 2,463 of record VKOC01028184.1, read on the forward strand.
TCTGGCCACTTTTGGGTTTTTTGCTATTATTATTATATTTTATTTATATAGCGCCAACAGTTTACGCAGCGCTTAATACAATACATAACTTCAAGGGATATGAAATTGACAGACTAAGACAAACCGATACATTAGGTGGAGAGAGCCCTGCTCGCAAGCTTACAATCTAGAGATGAGCGTAGAGTCCATACGCATGTTCCTATGGACAGCCCTGCAAACTAATGTTTAGAAATATAAAAATAAATGACCAACAGCAAATCAATTTCTGTTTGGAGGCTGCTCGACTACATATTTTGGCAGTGTTGTATCTGCTTTACTAATGGATATGTCTCTGTATCCTGAAACATAAGTTAGCTTGTGTAAAAAAAGAAATACAATTATTATTTATAACAGAAAGTAAGTTATACATGAGTTATGTAATTTTATTGTTCTATTATAACTGAATGTTTATTTAAATCTTGTATTTATTTTTTTTTAAACGTTTTATTAAAACATTATATCTGCTTTTGTTTTGCAGGTTTTATAGTTTTTGTTGAAAATGCTGTGGTTCCAAAAAACAATTCCAGCAGCATTCCTGGAACAGAGCTGTATGAGTCCATTGCCACAACAAAACACCTAAAAATGACTAACTCTAAAATTGAAACCAATGCGACAATGAACAACTACCATCTTCCAACATCTACAACTTCTGCCATCAAACTAGAGTCATCTAAAACAAGTGCAGGCGATAAAGACCATTTAAAAAATATTCATGAAAATATAACTTGGGATTTCACAACAGTTTTGCCAAACTTTACATCTCACTCAAAAGGTAATTCAGAGCCTCTGGAATCTACTTACTAAGCCTACAGTTTAGCAAAACTAAACTGTAACTTTTGGACTCTGCAAATTGGAATTTTCTGTGAACTGATTATTTGAGCAGCATGCCTAAGCTTTTATGAACAGTCCACAGTTAATACACCTTTCTTCAGTGAGGACACAGGAGCTAATCTTGGTGGAACCGTGTGGTGCCAATGTAGCCATAACTCTCAGGGTTTCTGCCCCAATCTCAGGGTGAAGGGATAAAATCTTAGGCTCACACAGTCTGGTGCTGACTCCTTTCTTTTTTTTACCCAGCTTAGATTATATTGAAGACTCCCAATAGGTTATTTTGCTTCCATTATTTTATGGTTGATATCTCTGCTTGAATGCAGGTGACTTAATTAAGTGTATCTTTAAATAATGACAAGTCAATGTTTCCATTGGGACCAGAGAGCCATTGGAGAGTATAAACATTGTTAATGCAGTGCTGTAAACCTCTGTGAACACAATGCTCTCACAGTAGAAAGACAGTAACTAAACACTATTTGCTAATTCTCAATTTATGGATTGATAACTAAGCACAACTTGCTTATAGATAACAATTATGAAAGGAATAGTAAAAATATGTATGGGTGAAAAAATACAAATTGAAATAACAATCTGCCAATGCTCTTCTAATGTCAGTGTTTCCACTTTTGTTGTGACTTTTTGTTGTGATTTTTACATTTTTCACATTGTAAATAACATCCCATTTTTGCATATTGCAATCTATTTAATCATCTCATTTGTTTTGATGTTTACAGTAATATAATGCTTTTATTATTTCTTTTTTTTTTGTTGTTCAAAGAGAAACCAGAACAGACAACTGCCAATATTATCAACCCTTTCTTGGCAACAACTGTTTCAACAAAAAAAACGTCAACTACTTCTGAAGGTATGTTGATGGCAGATATTTACCACAAAGGCTTACATGTGAAGTTGAGAAGCCACCAGTTGTCGCCTTTTCATGGCGGAATGTGGTCATAGTCTAATGATTCCATAGTAATTTCACGTGTGTGTCTTGGAAGTAACAGATAGCAGATGCTAGTAAATCTGTAATCTTACTGGGGCTTGACTCATATTACCATGTTTTGGACTTGATTGTTACGTGTTCCGGTCAGCCTTGTCCAGCCATTGTCCTTTCTTATTCCTGCTTTTATAGTTGCAAATATAGTAATTTAGGTTAAAAAAGACTCAATCTATTTACTCACTCGATCAACAAGCTAAAAACATCAAAAAATGAATTTAATATCTTTATTATTCCTACTGTGAAGATTTTTTTCCACTGCTTTAGGGAAAACTCCATACCACAAATCTCAATGGATGACCACTTGTTCCTTATACAATCCTGTTTATGAACAGATCAAGTAATCATTATCCTTGTTGCCTAATGCGTCCCTTACTTGTTGTCTATCAGTCATAGTATTCTGACATTTAAAACAAAAAATGTTTATATTGCTGACCATTTGTGATATTTTTTATATGTGTTGTTATTTGTACTCATTTTTTTTTCTTTATAATTTTCTTTTCTATTTTGCTACAGTAGGTCTCATTATTTCCCTAGTTATACTCTTTATCATCATAATCATCATTTCAATTGTAGTCATTCTAAGAAAGAAGAAAGTAAGTATGTTTTACTTTTGCATTTAATTTAATTGTGAACAAAAATCCACCAATATACAGAGTTGGTTTTCCCAGATTCATTTGTATTTGTTTTCTGCCCATTATCTATATTTCTGCTGATGAGCAATACATGAGAACCAAAACAATCTCTATACCGTATTCTTGAGAGTAGCCAGAGATTGAAAAGTAATCATACAAAAGCCAAAGTTGTACACAGAACAAGAAAAAGCAATAGCGCGATGCACACCCAGAGAACCACAGACTGACTTTATAGAGCAGCACCACATGGCATCTTCGGACAAACAGGAAGCCTATATTGAGCAATTAACACAACGCAAACCCAACAGCCATTGAGTTATACTGAAACTTGCAGGCCTCAACCTAAACAGGGACTCTAGGATGACCACATTGACGGCAGGCCTGACTGCAGTCCCACAAAGTCATTACCAAAAACCTTATTAAATCCCTTGTACTGCATGGCAGAGCTGCCATTTTACTAATGCATTATATTTTTAAATAGTGTCTCTCCCTAAGATATCTGTGTTAATAACTGTAAAGAGGAACTGCATATGTCTAAGCAATTTCTAGCCCTAGAGGTCCACATACGCCATGCTAAAAACAAATGTGAGTGGTCAGTAGGATTTAAGTGCGATTTCCATGAAGACAATGCTGCATGAAATGCAGAAAATGTGTTTAGCTTATTCAGAGTTACAACACATTAAATAAAAATAATAACATGTATGATAACAAAGGGGTAGGAATCATTTAATAGGGATGCTTAATCATGCAAAAGACTGGAAGTCTTTGATAGCCAGGTCAAGTCAGGTTGATAGCTTTGTTTGTTATTAAAATAATGCATCTTCTTTCCTCTATTTTAGTATTTTTTGTTCTTTCAACAGAAAATGAGCTATTCTTTTGACTTCAAAAGCAAATCTGGGGACGGTGCTGAAATACCATTAGACAATATGAAACCATAGGTACAGAATTTTTTATCAATCATATTGCAAGCTGTGACATTCTCAGCCTATCCCTGGCGAAGCGGGGTGCCGAGAGTTGCTCTTGAGAGGTAGAGTATCACTCAAACTGGCAGTGCTACTGTCCGTGTGCACAATTCTGTCCCAGACAGAATGACGTTGGGATGACGGTCCCAAATCCCGATGACCCACCGACCTCTGCCTCTGAAAAGCGGGACAGAGGTAGAGCTTGGTGGGATAGCGGCACAGAGTGGCAAAAGGCAGGAGGTATAGAAATTAACATTCCAATAATTTCTAGGTAGTACTTCAGAAAAGGTTATCATTGTATTCTGAATATTCTTCTACAGAATAAGTGAAAAGATTGTGACAGCAAAAAAAGAACAATTGCTCAATCTATTCGCTTTCTATCCCCAACCAGAAAATGTGCTTTTAGAATCTTATGCTTATGTAGAACATACAAACTGTACGATATTCATGTTTTAATGTGAATTACTCCTTTGTTTTTTGTTTTTAGGTAACAATGTGGAGCTTTCCTGATCTTTTTAGATGGCAGATGACAAACAGGTTATATAATACACAGTACTAATTGGATGACAACTACATTAGAGTCAAACAATCATACGCAATATTATTTCTTAAGACAATATGTTACTGATGAACTGATAAAGTGTTGATGATGAACTTTATCTCCGGCTCTGCAAATGTAATATGGTTGCTTTCCATACAATCTGGATAACTATAATCTTATTTATAATCTCTTTGAAAACCTGAAGCCATCTGGCAATGGAAGTTTACTGCACTGCACATTCACAATCCTAGTATCCTTATTAAAGCAGGCAATGGGCAAGCATTTCAGAATTAACTTGGTCAAGATACATTGTATTTGTTTTCAGTTTGTGTTAATTGTTTTTTTTTTATGAAAATGGCGAATGGTTGAAAAATCCAACCTAGTCTAATAAATTTATTGTTTTAAGTGAAAACGTGAGCCTGAGTTAGTTGCACAAGATTTGCATTCATAAAATATCGCTAGTCCGGCCCTTAAAATAATTTTGTTTCTGCAAACATTGCCTCTTACAGTTTAGTTGTGATGTGCTATACATTCACAAATTTGTTTCTATGTTGACGTTATGACACATCAGACAAAATGACATCAAACCACACGAATATTGCTAAACCACAAAATAGAGTTAAAAATGATGATAGTATCCCAAAACAGCCGAAGTGTTGTAGGTTCCTTTGCTTGGTGTTGAAAATGTTCTACTCATCATTTAATCAGCAAATAAATAAAGTTTGTAAACAGATATGCCATAGGCTGGTGTTGATTACAGATGAAAGACGCTTCCATGGATCATTTACCAGATGAGTGAACCTCCCACGGTTAATTTAGTACAACCTTTTGTGCTTTGAAAGCCTCATGTGTGATAAACCACCAACAGTCTACTTTACCAATTGGAAAATGAGCCAACACTTCATTTTTGTCTAAACTGAAAATGAGAAAAGTTGGAAATGTACAAAAGGTATATTTTAACTCAAATAGAATAGAGTAAATGCAAGTAGCCTCCAGCAACTTACAATTTCATTTTATTATTTTTAATAGATCTACAAATGAAACCTCCTGTTGACCAGTATAAGTCTCTGGTGGCACTTAGCAATAAGGACTGTTTCTTGAAGATGCTTTTCAAACCTTTATTTGGGGATTCAATAAAAGGACTTTAGTGCGTATGATAGCTGTGTCGTCCCTTTAAATTTTCACGGTGTCTGTTTTGCAAATGCATTTGCCCATTACCGCCATCTGACTATTTGCACTGTGGGAGATGCATGGCCCCAACTGTCCCGATTTGGATAGGACAGTCCCAATTTGGGGACCCGGTCCCGCTGCCCCACCTATCGCTCCACACGACTGCCAGCCCAGGAGGGTGCCCCCACAGCTCATCAGAAGAGCCTCCCACAGGCCAAAAATCTCCACTGCTATGGACTACTCTTCCAATGATCCTCATGCCAGCATTATGGCGGACACCTGGCTGACTGAGAATTATGGGAATTGTAGTTCACAGCAAACATTTGCAGTTTTACGGTTGACTGCACTTCCCATGATGCTCAACAGCATAATGGAAGCAGTCTGGCTGAGCCTCATGGGAACTGTAATTAACAGCAGATGTTGTGACAGGTGGTAGTTGCAGACTACAACTCCCATGATGCCTAGTCATGGTGGACATCTGACTGGCTGAGCATCATGGGAATTGTAGTCTGCATCATGGGGAAAAGTTTGTTTTGAAGTGTTAGGAGGTATGGAGATGTACTCATTATTTGGAATAAAGTACATATTAAAGAAACAGCATTTCAAAGGCCACCAATTCACCAGCCAAAAACGAATGTTCCAACATCCAACAGACTACCCGTAACTTTTTATCAGTGTGGGTGCATCCAACAGGGAGCTAACTTTCTTTTGACTGATAAGTAGTTAGCAGTTTATAACGTAGGAATATAAAAAAATATTCCTACATTACAGCCCACATCACCACAAGCCACTTTTGCTGGAAATTCCCCTTGCAAATAAATTACCTTACACGTAAAATCAGATTTGTTAACCCCAAAACCAATGTGTCTAAATAAATTAAGATGAAAACGAATGTTTTGAAGTTAGTGACTTGCTCATATAAATACAAACTCTTTCCTGTTTGATCACAAAATGTCTGTTTTGGTAATTTCCTTCTTTGCATTATTGATACTAGGTGATTTTGAATTTTCTTTAAAATGAATCTGACAAAACATTTGGCATTTACATGAAAGAACACATTTAACTCATCATTGTATAGTGGAATAGCCATAGACATAAGTGGGAAAATAATAAGGATATTAATATAAAGACAATCCATGTAACACAACTGACATTTTGTGATTAGCTTGTGTGGGTGTCGAATGCCCAAGGTGAAAAATATTTATCTCTTTTAGTATAAAATCAGTCATGTGATATTTTCTGGTGACTTTCCCCGCTGAAGTATTACACTGAGCTGATTCTTTATGGCAATGCTAATGAAATCTGTTCCTCCATAGACTTTCATTAGTTAGAGTGTCTAGCTGGATGACTAACAATGGCCCATTCTATTGTTTACCACAGGCAGTATGATAAGGTGTCAGGGTGTTTGTCCGGTAGATTGAACTAAGATAAGAACACGTGCAAATAATTAATATGCAGCTGCCTGAAAACGTTACATTATCCGTAAACAGTACAATGTCTATGAAAACTTGTTTGTAACACAATAGTAATAATAGCTAAACACAGCCTTAGTTGTTTGACCCTACAAGACTTTTACTGAGGGATCATAAGAAATTAGCAGAGAGATAAAAGTCTATATAAGCACTGCCTACATACATATAACAATAGTGCAACTGTTGTCACAACCTGGTTAAGCCCAGGAACGCTGGAGGGTAAAATCCAATGATATCATTACCCTTTGTTCTGCGATATGTTTCATGCTACTTCTCCGTACAGGATTAGCATTGCGTTTATTTTGTTTACGAACAGCATCGATTTATTTACAGATTTACTGTATGGGTTCAATATGGGTTTTATAGAATTTTAAACATTATTTTTTTGAAAATCATGAGCATTCATATGTAATAGGTTAAAGAGATGATTTATAGCCACAAATAACCTCACCAATGATGAATGCATATTAGAGTACTTATTAGATACAATAATATGCATTCTTAACTTGGCAAGTCAATCACGTGAGCCACCAAAGGAACTGGCCAAAGGCAAGTAGCTGTGCATGGAAACTGCTAAGCTGGAGGTGCGTTCAATGGAATGCATCACATGCAAGAAAAGTTAAAATATAAGGTGACATTCAGCTATTGCATACATTAAAGTACACGTGATGCCCAAAGTGTACCCTTCATTTTGTAGCCTGCTTCACAAATAATTTTTCTGTCGTGTGTTGTAATCAGTTACCGTGACAAGATTCTTTGAAGGCTTCAGAAATGAGTAACATCCTCCAAAGAGTTAACCACAACTTGTCGCTACCATGCCTTGCTGTTTACAATAGTAATATTAAGTACTCTTCGGTAAAATGTAGTTACAGATAAGTCATAGTTTTTTGTATAAATGTATATAATATTCAGTTACGCATGTAACATAGCAACGTATTATTGCTCTTATCTTAGAGAAACAGACTGCTTAATTGAAGACTTCGACTCTCGGATGCTTCTAGCATAGACTAGATAGGATCAAAGTTAACAGTGTCTTTGTTGTCAACATGCTCAGAAACATTTAATATATGGAGTTTGGTGGCCGGCAGGTGGGCGTCAGTAGATTATCCCCACAGGAATGTTAAACAGAGGATTTTAAATGAAATGTGAAATTCTTACTTGTCATGAGAAGCATATTCCATTCTCACCCACAATGCATACCTGAATACAAGTACTATTTGAATAGTCACAGGATAGCTGTTACATGCTCTTGAAAAGTACTTTCTTCCTAATATATTTGTTTTTGTCTTAAAAAAAGTTACAAGGTGGGTTTAACCAAAGCTTAAATATAAAAACAGTGAAAATGAATGTTGTTCTTTCTAAGCCTCCTGCTGGTTGCAGATATCAGATGATTTGTCTTTAAAGCCTAAATGAAGGCAGAGCAAACATTATTTCAATGCACGGTATGCTTTACGGATCAACCAACCAATTTTTGTAAGTTAGGAATTCTTCAAATGCGAAAATGCTCAATTTTCTCTATTATGCAATATGGTTTGTGACAATAAGATGTTTCACTTTGTTCAGACAGTTTTTCTAACTGGATCTGGGGGATATTCCAAATTATTTCACCAAGCTGACTTACCAAATCACAAGTACAGATGTGATGAAACAAAAGAAATACTTCACTGAGAGGCTAGTGGATAAGTATAATAGCTTTCCAGCAGCAGTGTCGGCAATTAATACAGAGAATTTAAGTATACATAGATATACACAACAGTACCATGAACCTAAGGAAAGGACTAAATATGTTTTAAGAATTATAGGAGAAAAACGGGGAAAATACAATACAATGTTTCTATTTCTATGAATTTTGCTACCCTTGTTTCTGTATTCGAACAAGAATTCTAGAACAAGTATTATTCTAATTATGTCTGTTGCATATGTTAGTTTATATATAACTGGAGACTTGAGTAGAAGTTGTGAAGCACAGGCCATTCTAGCATAACTGAGAACTCTACAAACATATATCTCTTAAAAATATTATTATTAGCATTCATTTATATAGTGCCAACAATTTGTATATAAACTATATACAGTCCCCCCTGTAAATGCACTTGAACAAATTTTATAGTATATAGTGATATAACAGGTGTTACATTTTTTCCATGCAGATTTTCAACTTAGAGAGTAGAGATGCCACCTTTTGCTGAGCCATTTCCCCGGCAAACTTTGAAGGGTTGCTCCTGGGGTGCAGTTAGGGGTGTGACAGGGGTGTGGTTTATAATTTAGAGAAAATAATGTTTTCATATTTTCATCATCAGACACACCAACATACCCTCACGAACACAGACAAAGGAACTCACATACATACTAATGCTCATATTAACACACACATTTACTCACACAGTCAGTGACACAAACCTACCCTGACACTTACACTAACACAGACACTGACTGTCACACACAGAGCCAGACACTGACCGTCACACACACCCTGACACTCACAGACAGAAGCTGATACTCGTACTAACACCCAAGACAGACATTAACGCACATACATACACTAATACATACTACCATACACACACACCCAGACATTCGTACCAAGACATTTACCCTTCATGAAGCTGAAGCTGTTCTATGTCGCTTGCACTGTGTGAACTGCTGCTCTTATACTGCCACGCAACTTTACATGACCTCGATGAACCCTTGCATTTATATTTGAAAATTGCCGCCAGGCAGTTTCCTGGACATAGAGAAGAAAGTCCAGCACTCAAGATTTAATGTTTTATTCCAGGATTCTCTCAGTCAAACTAGGATGGGTGGTAACTCTAAATGGGCTACTCTTCAGCCTATAAATTATAAAACACATACCATTTAGTATCATTATATCAAGACAGCAAAGATAGAAGTTATTCATAGCACATTTATTCAAACATTATTGTGTGCATATACATTAATACAATATAAAATAAATCAGGACAGATCTGGCTTTTCTAAGTTCTCATCTAGAACAATGTTGTAGCAAGAGTATTTCAAAAAGCACTACCATTGGAGTTATTTGTATTAAAGCTGCAAAATTGCCTTATCCAATTGCCACTTTGCACAGCATCCCAGTCCAACATCTTGTGTTAGATGTATGTTGAAGTCCATTTTTTCCTTAAGGGGACATTGTCTCATATTCCTTATGCTGGACAATGCTATGTTTCCAACTTTGTGGGCCTTTTCTATTCTAGCATGACTCTGTACACAAAGGAAGGTTAATAAAGACATGGTTGGAAAATAAATTGACTCGCCTGCACAGACCCCATCAAACACCTTTGGGATGAACTGGAACAGAGATTGCAAACCAGGCCTTCTCGTCCAACATCAGTGCCTGACCTCACAAATGCTCTACTAGATGGTCAGAAATTCCCTCATAAACACTCCAAAATCTTCTGGAAAGCCTTCCCAGAAGAGTGGAATTTGCTACATGGGGGGACCAACTACATATTAATGTCTATGTATTTAGAATGTGATGTCATAAAAGTAAATGTTGGTGTAATGGTCAGGTGTCCACAACGTACAACCATAAACCTCACCGGAACCTGTAATATGGACTTTGAGACTCCAAGAATAGATGGGCATAACATGGAAAATTAAGATTCACATATCAGCCAATATTTTTGGTCATACCTTCTGCCAGAGTTAGTCATACATCGAGCAAGTAGGCAGTCCACGTTCCACTGAAAGCAACACAGGTTATCCCCATGATCTCACAGAACCCAGGTGATCTCCACTATAATTAAACTAATTACCCTTCAACACTAATTACTGTTCCTTATGATAGTTCCAGCTTTCTATCGCTGTCCTTGGTGTTATGTTCAACTCCAGGGTAATGCCAAATCCTTACTCAGTGATATACCCCTCTCTCAGGAAGAAAGAGATTGTCTGTAATTCTCATCTTCCTTATGCTGGATAATAATAAGACAGATTTGTTTCAAGATGTCCCCCAGGCATTCAGAGTCAAGCAACGAACTGTAATAGCTACACTAGTCACTGAGGCGCACAGAATTGCTGTAGACAAATATGACAAGCGCGTAGTTGAATTTGTGCCCAGGATTTGTGCCCAATAATGACGTATACTTTTTTAGGCGCAAATATAATTTCCACAGCTTTATTAACATTTACAATATTTAAAGGTCATTGTCAAAACAGACCACCACGGTTAAAACATATATAACAGATTTCCCTTTTATTAACAATGACAATGACCCCCCCATAATAAATACATTAACCTTATAACAATGGCACCATCACGTACCAGGTGCCTCCACATTAACACATTGACCACAGCAGGGGCATACCAAGACACCCCTACCAGACCGTTCAACCAAATTATAAACCATGTAGGGGCATACCGAGACACCCCTAAGCCACCAACTTAACCAAACAACCAATGCAGGGGCATACCGAGACACCCCTTCACCACCCCAGGTTCTGAGTCACAGGCCAGCTCAAAACCTAACAAACTAACTTTAACCAAGTCAAATTAGTAAACTAAACCAAAAAATCCACCGTACTAAACAATAATCCCCACCTATCCCTGACGCTGTGACAAAACGGGGTAGTCACCCCCACAACCCACTAGTAAAGGGAGGGAGGGTGAGACAACCAGGATTTGTAAAAGCAGTTAATTGACCGTTTACAAAATGGTTGCCACTTATATACCCTTGATAGTGACCCCACCCATAACAGATTTGAACCAATTCAATTAAATCACTCCTTATGCACACCACCTAGCTCTGTCAAGGCCCAGTCCACCTAAGCTGCACTGTTCCGTGGGCTTCATTCAAAGGTGAGGCGAGTGAGTGTCTTCCGTGTGCTGCTGAAAGAGGATGTTTTTCTATGGGCACCTGGACGTCCACTAAGAAATTCTGATCTACTCAACAATACCTACCAATTTATTCCAGTGAAAAACAGGGCCTTGAAGTACAACTAAAGCATGTACCACCTACTGTACTGTAATGTAATGTTTATGGGAATGCAATGAGTCTGATAAAGTTTTTAATGTAACTTTAAGCTGTTATGGCTACAGATGAAGCATCTGCTTTACCAGATGATTTTTAATGTACAGTTTCAACAGTTCCACTATTAGTACATCACTGTAAATGTGCACCCCTCTGACATATAGTTGGTTAATTGAAAGCAGGTATTAAGGTTTTAAGTTTTATACTGGACATTATTTCCTAATATAATCCTTATCCTATGTTAGAGATAAAGCTATAGTCATCATTGGCTCTGTGATGCGCTTTCTGAAGAATTTTTGCAACATAAGGACTCCAGTGCTAGAAACATTCTATTTTATTTGAGCATGTCGGCATATTGCTTTTTAGTAAGTGTCTGAAAAAATCATCATACACACGGGGTGGATTGTATGACCATATAGTGTAAAACATGTTTTATTTTGCAGATAAGTAATGCAGCAGCAAAACAGTAGATGGCGATATTCTACTTTTCTTAAATTCTGTTAACCCACCATCAATACACCTTATAGCAGGGGTGTCCAAGTTTTTTCTGCAGTGGGCCACTTCATCAGAATTGTATACGTGCGCGGGCCGCACTCATTTTTCACTGTGAGAAAATATGGCCTTTAATAAAATATGCAGATTAAAATAAAGTAAATGACACAAAACCTTTACTTTTCCTCTCACTGATTTCTGGGCCTAGAAAGTTTTGTGACTACAAATTCAGGATTCAGGATAATTAAAAATGAAATAGTTCTATTTATTCTAGGGATGCACCAAAATGAAAATTCTGGACCAAAACATTCACGGTTCACTTAGCCAAAACTGAAAATGACCCCCCCACATTTTAATAAAAGTAGGTAACACACCACAATTGGACAAAAAAAAATAGCAATATGGCTTGGTATGATAGGAGTGTGATTGCTAAAAGTATCAATACACAAGGGGGGCAGCTAGCTAGGTTTCAGCATGTACTGGCTGACTTGGCATGATAGGAGTGTGATTGCTAACACTGCTGCAGTGGACCTGGATCCTCCTGACTTCCCCACCACTACTTACCGGTGCTTATGAGTCCCTAGTGTAGCCGGGGCAGCGTGTAGACGTCTACGCGATTTGCGTAGGTAACTTCCGCTGCAGCCAGAAGGAGGTGAGGTTAGCAGTTGGGGTTGTCTACACTGACCTAGCTGGCACAGGCATTGCAACCACCGGGTCCCATGCACTGCAGCCCTTGTCCCCACCGGATTCACCAAGGCACAAACACCAAGGTGTGTCCTGCACTTAGGCCAAGTGCCTGTGCACCACGATATGAACCACACCTAAAGGCGGTTAACCCTTGCTCCATGCCAGCCCAATGCTTCAAGTGGGGTGGGTTCACATATAATGTCCCACTCCCAAACTAACAGGGGTGACAAGCCACCTCTGCACCTATCACCTACTAGCCATGGCTGTCAATCGCTCCCTGATTGATGGCTCCCTATTTATAGGAAACGTGCCCTTTTGCTCCATTCTTCCGCCCAGGGCTTTCTAGGAAAAGCAGAAGCTAAAATGTGAAACATTCACTCTTGATGACATGATGTTTAATGGCTCAGTCACCTATCACATTACTCCAAACGATAAACTTAAAGGAACTGACTAATTCTGGGTGCTTCATTTACTATTCCTTTTAGAAAACACCTGTCTATATTTGTGACAACTGCTTCCATATGTTTTTATTTGCAAGTATTTATATAACACTGCTGCAGGGTGTAAATCTTATTTATATATATTGCTTATATCAAAGTTCTGCCTGGTGGTGTTCTTAAATCAGATATCATGTGTAGGCCTGTGCCAGGGGTAGGACGCAGATAAGGACAGGAAAGAGAAGATACAATCACCTTTTAAACATAAATTCCTCAAAATATTTAATAAATATATACAGTATATTAAAGTGCCATGGGATCCGCAGCATTAAACCTGCAATAAATTGTTTTTAAAAATACAACCATTAATTTGTGAACCTCTTAAGTAATTTAGACAACTTGAAATAAGGTGATATCTAATTACATTTCTCCTAATACTATTACATTTGGAGAAGTACAAGTCCCTTTTGACACTATTCATTCATACAGTATATACAATAAAGCTTCCTTTGAAAAAATTGTGTTCTCTTAAAAATGAGCTGGGGAATTAAGTGACCTCAAATAAGAGAATCCTCATCAATATCAATGTAACATGAGTTACTACCGTCAACAGACGTAAGTAGGACTTCAGCTGACACAATTGTTGTACTTTGATGTACTTTGGGGTACTTGTGTAGCGAGCTAATCAATATATGGCCACATGTGAAAACATCTCCAACACTTATGCTTCAGATAGGTGTTTTTAAGAAATATTTGCTGGGTTTGAACTTTAAAAGCATGGCTATTTTTTATTAGACAGTAGAACATTCCATATCTTTTTTACCCATTTAGAATGGCAACATAGGCATAGATTTATTTTGCGTTAAGCTAGGTTTCCACTCGGGATTTTTTTTGCAAAAATGCCCATAAAAACGCCAATTCAGCCACACGGCGTTTTTTTGTGAAAAACGCTGCGGCCAGATGTTAGCTGTTCTTCAATAGGAAATCGCACAATGCCGTATCCACTTGGCGTTTTTCTGTTTGGCGTTTTTTCAGTCCTCTTTGGCGTTTCTCTGCTTTTTTGGGCTCTGTG
>VKOC01028186.1:0-10953 GCA_009364415.1 Spea multiplicata
TTTTCAGCATCCGGTTTCAAACCACATAATACTCAATACTCTGTAAAACCTACAGAATGAAAGCTGGCATTGTAAGAAGGGTCTTTGTTCTCTTATCACTGTTGCAAGATAGGCTTCTGTAAGTGCTAGCGGTTCTGTCTGCTCGCATGCAACCACTTATATAAATGAAAAACAGACCATGCATTCGAGGTGACCTATGCAGGCTCACTTAACTAACTAATGTAAAGGCAGTGTAGAATGTGTAGTCTGCCATGTTACGAGAAGTGCATATTTGAATTGTATTCATTGGAATCCTCATAGATAGATACCAGGTTCACCGATCTTTATGTGCACGTAAGCAAAATAACATGCACATCAAGACAGATTAACATGGATGATCATGAGTTAAACTGACAACTCAGTTAATGTTGATCTGTTTCCAATATATCTGAACATGTTTGCTCCTAATTAGCATACTGTATTTGTGGTGATGTGCAGAAGATGAGTGCCGTAGACATGTGTGACATGTAGGGCTGAGTGTCAAGGGGAATCAATAAGGAGCGCATCATTGACCAGGACCAAGAAGTAATATGTTGGCAATTTTTGTAGATTGGTTTAATATTAATGTAAGAATTAATTTTTGTCCAGCTTTTCATATGGAGTATAACTTGATGTTCAAAAGCTTGAGTTGGAGAGATATGTTGTTAAATTGTTGATGATTTAGCATAGAGACAGATGTCCACGTGGAAATTATTGTGCATGTACAGCTATATCAATTTTTCATAGTAAGGCTGTTTAAAAAAAAGTGGAGTTCAATTTAGAGGAGAACACCAAAATATTGGTCAGACCTTGGCTGTGACTTGGGCAATGAGGCTGTACTTTTACTTGCATATAAAATGAAAGCTAACAGGTATTAAGGTAAATAAGATATTGCTTACTGCTTATTTATGGCAAGGATCTTACATCTAAAATATATATTCTTCTTCATATGTCAGTTGTGGTTTCCCTTTCAGGTCAAAGGTTTACCTGAAATTTCATCTCAGGTCCCCCTGGAATAATGCAGTACAGCTCCAAAAATATTCAGTGCAATATGTGAGAATTTTGCCATTATAGCATTTTTTTCTTGCGATAATAGCTGTGAAAATATATATCTTACAAATCCCGGTAGTCAGTCGGTTTGATTTGCTCACAAAAAGTGGACCTGTAATTCTGTCACGATGCAATACCAATAGTGAAAAGACAGTATAAATGTACTTTTTGTTTTATTTGTTGAATAAACTGAAAGTGTAGGTTAGAATCTTGTAGACACAGCTAACTCTTCACCTATGGAAGCTAAGTGAGCAGGCTAACTCTTCATCTCAATAGTGACTTTTGCCCAAAGGTAGAAATCCAGGGTACTCTACAGCCGCCTGGAAGGCTAAGGCACAGAATTAAAGGATAACCAAAACTTATAAACCAAAGACGAGACAAAATGTCAGAGCAGGGAGAGTTTAAGTAAATCTCAGTTTATTGAACAGCAAAAAGAGGCACACATTGTGGTATACTCGTACAATAAGAGCACAACGAAAACAGTACAAGTAGTATACAAAGCACATATCACAATGCACAAAAATGTTGCAATGAGGTCAACGAGCGTAGAAAAGGCATCGGGGCAGCCATACGGAGAGACCAAAGAATAAAACAGACACCATAGCAGACAACAATGCCATTCAATAAACCGAAAGAGAAGGTAAACATACATAGCCCTAATAAACAGGGACAAGAAAATAAAACAAAATAAAAAACAAAACAAGGCGAGAAATGCAGAAACATGTACGTATACCGGAGAAGCGTATACAGAGAACCGGCAGGTATGATTCAGACGTATACGGAAGCCATTTTAACTCATGCTGATGAGCTAGACCCTTGGAGGACATAACCAACTCTTCCATCTGACGGATGAAACCTACCCTGGCCAGCCAGTCAGAAACGGGCAGGGTTTCAGCCTTCCTCCAAAACCGGGGTATAACCACCTTGGCAACAGTAAGCAGCTGAATGGTAAGGGAACGTTTATAGGAGGTAGCAGGGGCATCATGAATATTAAGAAGAACACTGGCCGGGTCCAAAGAGAAATCAGGGGGCGCAACATGGCAAACCACCCGGAGAACGACGGCCCAAAACGGCTTAACCAGATGTGACGGAAGGTACCCCTGTCCAAGCCACACCTCCAACACAGAGGGGACACGTGAGCCGCAAAGAGATGAATTGCGACGGGGACCCTATACCAGCGCGTTAGAAGCTTATAGGCAGACTCCTGGAGCCTACTGGAGATGGAGCAGCTATGCGTGAGGGCGATAACGCAATCCCAGGCTTCTGGAGCCACAGTGATACCCAACTCACCCTCCCACAGTGCCAGGAAATAGGGCCTCGTAGAGGCAGGGAGAGTTTAATCAGTGGTCTGGTATCAAAACTAGTATCTGGTATCAAAACAACATAGTGCATCCAAGTTCAGAGAACTGGCTCAAGGAATGGGCAACATCACTGGATTAAATACCCTGAATAGCATGAGAATTGCTGCACAAGACATATGTAAAAAAGCGTGACAAATTTCCAGGCAGTTATTTAGTACACCACGTATAACAATGTGACATGGATCTCTGTAGTAAAGAATGTAAAAGAAGGTGCACATGCATTGTTGGCCAAACAAGGTAAGGCCCTGACAATTTCTGATATATTTTTCATTGTCAGTGATTTAAGATTGTGGTAAAGCCATGCAACCATTATACTAAATAATAAAGCCCCTGATACTGCACTCACACAGTGGAGGGGATGATAATTATGTGTATATATAAAGCTCTTTGTAAAAACCGATTGGGGTATAATGGCAGTAAACTTGTCTCAAGGACGTAAGGGGAAATGCTTAAAATTGCCTGGTTATCAATCAATTATAGTCAACAGTGTCTTTTATTTTAAAGTTAAGTGGGCAAGGTGTTACTGAACTAAGCAAGAGATGAAACAATTCATCTCTCGCTTAGTTACCCAGGTTGTCTTGTTATAGACATATTGCAATGTTGGTGCATATAAGTGTGTTAGTTCACAATTTGCAAAGATTAAAACAAGACATATATTTCGAACCTGTTTCGGAACAGTGAAAGCTATATGCTTGTGTAGGTTGCTAGGCTGAATATATACTGGGTATTCTCTCAAATAAATTAGTGGCAGCTTTTGCTTAAAATCTTGGTCACATCCATTACCTGCCTATTAATACCCTTTCCTCTCTGCCCAATTGGCTGGACCCTCCAATGTTCTGCTCAGAGGATGTGGAATAAGGAGTATGCTGCTGATTTAGGATTCGCTACATCATGTCGAGGGTGGCTTTCCAGTGGGTGACTAAGCACTGACATAGACGGTAGTGGGGAAGACCTACCTTGTCCTGCTCCTCCCGCAGTTGCTGGCATGCCTTCACCCTGATACCTCAGTGAGTTCTTGGTTGTAACTAGAATCGCTCCTTACTTTGGTAGGTGGGGTGGACAAGACTATTAGATTGAGGACGTTCAGTACTGCTGCTGCATTCAACTCATGGTAGCTCAATTTCTGCCTACTTAGGACTTGTATATGACGGGTCACCAGGCTACTTTTTTGCACATAATAAATAGAAACAATGAAATAAAAGCGCTAGAAAAAATATGAGGAGCTTCAAACCAATAATCAGGGTAATCTCCCTTAATTTACCCAAAATATCAAATAATAGAAAAATAAAACGTCAGAGTAGGTGAGCTTAAAAATACTAAATGTGTATCAAATCACCATAAGTGTTAATAATCAATAATAATAATATACTTATATGTGAACGTGTATAATTTCTTCTTGAATATTCGACCAGGTCACAAGGTGATAATATACATATATAAGAAAAAAGTGCAAACATAGCGTAACCTCTATATATAAAATATTTCATATACATATTTTTTTGATTCTTATTTAAATAAGGATTCCTGTATATACTGAAGCTACAGGTTACGCTATGTTTGCACTTTTTTCTTTTTTCTTTTACATAAATAAATAATAATAAAAACACATAATTTCATTTTCGGGTTGGACATGCAATATGAAATTGTGATCAAAATAAGTACGTGGCTCTCATTGTAAATTATGTATAGACAGCAGTGAATTCATCAAAGTAATCACTGACCCCTCACATAAGGAGCCATCCCTAAGTTTATAGCTGCCTGCTAATCACCTTGTGAGAACAAAACACTAAACTAGTTTACACATGATGGCAAGTAATAACAAACAGATTTGTTGATCTTTAACATAATTACCAGCTTCATTTTGCAAATCAGCAGAACAAAGTCCAACCGGTATGTGGCCATCTTATTACACAGCGAAGGGCTATTGATTGCATCTACTTAAGGATTGTTAGTCGCCAGTAAATAAATAACAGATCATCAACATGTACCTGTCTTTAGGATACATGGTCTTTTAAGATATGCATTTTTATAGCACCTTGAATTTCAAAACTGTGAATTAGCAAAATAGTTTTGTTTAGATTTCTAATGTGCGTCTGTAAAGATTTTAGAATTATTTTTATGAATCATAATGTGGCGGTACTGCATTACAAATCTGAATTTTAAGATAATTTTATGCGCAAAAATAAACCCAGATTAATAATATTTTAGTCAATATTTTACTTCACTGTGTGCTTTTCATTATTACCGTTGCCATGTGATGGAATCTTTTGGTGAAAATAAACTTATACTGTTATACATGTGGTGGAGTAGTAGTTCCTGACAGATATTTACATTAATAGAGACTGTATATATTCTTACATTTTTTTAATCAATGATCAATATTTCATGCTTAATAAATAGTGCTTTTCTAATGTGTTTAATCTCTGATCATTTATATCTAGTGTTCTAGATATTATGTATGCTAGTTTGTTCTGTTGCATCTAATAACACCAATTATTTTACTATGTTTTCAACATTAATTAGTTATATATTAAAAAAAAACGTAACTTACAATATTAAAGATACATTGATCGCTAGACAGCTCTGCTATGTCAGCTATATGGTGACAGGTGCCTCTACGGAATATTCATAATACATAATAGCTTCCTTGTTCTAAGAACAATGGCTTGTCGTTTTCTAAGTAAGTAAACAGAACATTATTCCCAGTGAAAGTGCTTAGATTGTAGGGAAACAAAGACCCACAAAGCTCCAGAGCCCTGAAAAAATGGCAATGACATGTCCTTTAATAGCAGTTGATATTGTTACAATTTTTCTTATATATAAGTAGCCTATGAAATCACATATCACAAACTGAGATTATCTGGTCTTTCTCACTGACAGTGTTGGATTCTCTGTATAACAAACAAGGCCTGTAGCTTGAATGCTTTTTTTTTGTTTTGTTTTTTTTGACTAATTCTTTTTATTTTGTTAAATTATCAGCACCATGAGGGCATAGAAGAATTGGGAGAAAGAGTGAAGTGAAGTGCTAGTCAAAAATAAAGGAGTATAAAATGTAAAATAATCCAAGTAAGAGGGGATAATAACAGTACATCTTACACTCAATTAGCATCAACTTGGAGGAATCTATCTATATATGCCTTACAACTGTATCCACTAACAGTATAGCCTAAGTTTCAAAGATGCCTTTAAAATAAGGAGTGGCGACAAACTAGATCAAACTTGCATCAATAATTCTTTGAAACTACTAAAAAACAAACATTTTATGAGGTCCTAACCATGCCCTAGAGAAGTGGAGAGTTAGCCACCAAAAGAAATGGAAAAAGGTAATAGTATATATTTATATAGTTCCAATTGCCCAGTAGCCCTCCCCCTGAGAACTCAAATATGAGATTGACAGATTTGCACTAGGATTCAATAACAATAATAAAAAACATCTAACTTTACAAGACAAAGTTTTAAAGTTTGGGTAGATTCAGAGGCGTGGGAAAAAAAACTTACATTGACTCCCAAGTCACTGTAATTATGGCTTTGGACTGGAGGAAGATTTGTTCATAGTATGTACCTGCAGTGTTTCCAGTTGTTCCCTCTATTCCATTGCCATCTGATGCCCATGAGTTGGATGGGGGTGAATGGTGGAGCTGCTTAGTTTGATGCACCCGATTCTTGGGGAGAAATAGTGCTGTTAAGAAGGACAGAGCCTCCTGGATGTCTGTGTATAGTTCCTTTGTTGGTCACTTGTAGAGTGTGAGATGGGCCCCAACAATATGGGTTTAAAAAGTGTAAAATAAGAGGGTATAGCGATGGCCTCCAAAAGATTGTGTTGTGGACCAGGTGAGGAAATACCTTTAAATTGGACATTTCAAAAGATATTGGTTTTGGCCTGGTATTTTAGCAATTAAAGCTATCTTATCGGTCATTGACCAGAACTGAACGATGACCTCTCTAGAAGAGTGTGATGGGGTAATTTGGCAATTCGGAAGAGATTGTCAATGTATATGGACTTACTTAGTCTGTTAGGACAGAGCTGGGCTAATAGACTTCTAATGAAATGTAGACTAGGATTGATGACCTAGTTTACTCTGCAGAGCCATATATTTTTGCAGCGGGAGCAGTTTTTCAGCTCTTCCACTTTGTAATGAAATGATTCTTGTTGTTTAGTAAGGACCAAGTTTTGCCTCTTCAGAATCACCAATTTAGACCTAGTTTTTTATCTGATTCCAATTATGACACCTTGATTTCTAATTGGTGAACTTCTGCTTGAATCTCTGCTACGCCGCAATCCAATATTTGTACCAACTGGGTAACTAGCGATCTAAAACCCACTCTTAGTTGCTAGGGAATCTTCCTCAGATGCGGTTGGAGGGGCGGATGTGGCATTAATGAGAGATCATGGCTGGGCGTTTGCAGTACATCATTGATCAAGCCTAGCAGTCCCGCAGGACCCCTGGACAGTGGTGAAAATAATGGCACCTCCAGGTAGCCCCAAGGGACTATCCTGCTGGTTTTCAAACTTTGATGTGCAGTTTTGCAGGGTGTTTTTTTAAAGGATTCGGGGAGGCCTTGGTTGTGCCTCCAGAAAAATACGTCCAGACCATTCGGCCACCCACCAGAATCAAAAAGGAGAGGGTTTAACCCCTTAATGACAAAGCCCGTACATGTACAGGCTCAAAATGCATTGTTTTCAATGGGTTTACGGGGTGAATGTCAGATAAGACTTATGTCCATTTTTGAAGGAAGTCCCACGTATATTTGTTGGTTTTACCCACTGCTCTTCCTGATGTTTTTTGTATTTTTAAATCCATTACTCTTTTGTCTAGGAGTAGCTTGAAAGTAAAGATCTGAAGGTTAAGCATTAACAGTAAGGGCTCCATTACTTGGCCCAGATCAGGGGGACACCTATATCAGGAGGCATAAGAGGTTAAGTGTGGTATTATGTGATGGCAGTATGGACAGCCCTATATGACAGGCTAGTTAGCTAGTTGGTTAGTCAGCCACTTTGGGAGCTGGTTCCTCGTGAGAATTCGACTCTATAGTAAGAGGTAGCCCTCACAAGGAGGGCTTGGTTGTATCTAACATCGATATACACTGTTATAGTACCCATAGGCCAATTCGAACAAAATATATTGGCCATGTTACAAATATTAGTGCCTACCACTAGTATTATCCAACTATGATTTGTGATGGCAACAAATACAGCATGTTATTTTATCCTTCTATTATTTTATGCTTCTACTGCAATCATTCACATGATGTAAATTATTAAAGTCATCACTATTTTAAACTTATACTGATTAACTTGGTTGATCTTAGAGAATTTACCCTGCATAACAATTACATACTTCACATTATTGTGCTATGTATAGTTTATATTTATACTTATATGAATTGCCCACTCAGCCACTGCAAAATAAGAATGTAAGGAGACTGAATGAAGAAATAAAATACCTGAATTACGACATTGAAAGACTGTCATAGTTAAAGATTAGAATCAAATGCAATGTTAAAATTCTGCACCTGTTTCAGTGATTTGCATAGTAATTTGGCATTCATAGCAAGAAACATGCCAGGTTTCATCCTCATTGCTTTTATGGCAAATAGCATATGGAAGAAAAAAAGTCTATGCGATTTTCTTCAGCATTTATTGTTAAGCAGAAGTGGGGTAATTTTAATCTAAAATATTTGGGAGTTAGATATTTTTAAGCAATGGGAAAAAATAAGTGCTTTCACAGTTGTTTTCGATTTCTTTAGTAGTAGTGAATAAATTTACATAAATGTAATTAAATATTTGACAGATCTGATATAATAATTCACTGGCAATCCAGTAATACTGCAATATCGGAGAACAAGACAAGACAGCTCCCTGGACCAGGGACGTAAAGGAGGACGTTGTGACTGCTGGCCTATGGCGTAAAATGTTTTAGCCAAGTGGGAATTAGTTGGCGCAACTATATATGTTCTCTGCCTTTCCTCCCCTCATGTCTGTTTTGTTTTTCATTTATTTTCTCAGCTGCTGTGTTTTGTGTCTTTTAGCCTGAACTGTTTAAGTGTAGTTTAGAATTGCTCACGGTGGGCTTGGAGTGTCCCTGCCTGCTAGGGATTCACAGGAAAAGTGACAACAAAAAATGAAAAATGTATACATTTTAAACTACCTTAAAATGTTATGTTGTTGAATAAAAGCAAATTGGTTTTGTTGAATTGTGACTGTGAGCTGTTGCATGTTTTTGATTTTCAATGTGTTTTTGTGAATCTAGTTTCATTGTATGCCATACTTTGTTTTTTTATGTGTCTTTTTTTCCCTTGTTGTAAGTCTCTAATTACTTTCTCACAAGCAGAATTTCTCTCATTTCCTGTCCAGGCTTGCTGAAATGGTTCCAAAGTAAAATTGGTCCTTATTGTTCTGTGATAATTTGAATAGGCCAACCTATTCTTACAAACATACAGTCCCATAAGTTTTCAATATCTCATGCTTTGCTTAAGATAGAAGAAGTAATTATGTCTAAAAAAAATGGCCCCTGAGGTTTTGCAAGTTTATGTGACCCTATAAATTATGGACCAATGCTGACCAACTCAAAATAATAATTCTAAAGATATAAATATATTTTAAATTTTTAATTACTTATGATGATCATTTTAGCTTTTTTGGCCAACTAAAATGACAAAGTTGGTGGATTATGTGCAAAACATAATAATCAGAATAATCAGTGCTATAAGTAAACTACGTCCATTTTCCAAAGCATCCCCAAAATGCTGAAGTGTTTGAAACAATGGAAGTCTGATGGACTTTTTTTAGAAACTTAACAGGTAACTCTAGCTATGGTGGTGGGACTTACAATAAATTGTATTTTACAAATGTAAAATAAAGCTATGCTTCCATTTTAAATGGGGGTAGGTTTTTCTTTTGGACCAGCTAATTAAGCTAATTATACATGTCTACATATTCATCTGAAAAGCATTCTCTACCCATTAACATTGCATGCTGCTAGATGGCCACCAACAAGGAATTACTTTATGGTATTATTTGGAAGTATTATGTAGAAAATATCATAGGTAAACGATGGAATATATTCTCATTGGGATTTCTAACTAAGAGTAAATCCTGGAGCAATGATTTCTAAAAAAACAAAAAAACAAAACAAGGTTAAGCAACCAAGCAGTGAATCCACTTATGAGTGTCAAACCACTTATGAGTGGGAAACACTTTGACACTTTGATAAATGTATAAATACGTTAAGTGGTGGCAATCCATCTGCTGCATAATTTGTGGGAGATTGCCCAGTAAGACAATCTCCTGGTGTGCTTCTACTCGGTATTATGGTTGTAAGAGAGATCAATGATCTCCCCAAATGGCCCATTTACAATATGGAAGACTACGCTGAGCCAGAACAACCTCTACAGTATGGTAACACAGAGCACTGGGATATATAATATCATATCCCAGTGGTCAGAAGCAAGGATAGTGGCCATGGAGAGGGGGGCTGGGGGGTGATGCCCTGGTCAGGCCTAAAACAGTGCCAGTGGTAAATATATCACTGAGGACAGTATACTGTAACTGCAAAGTGTTTTTTTTTATTCCAGCTATTTCATTTACAACTTTCTTCACTACTCAAGTCTGTTGTACCATGTTCTGGTTACTTCAAATGTGATTAAGTGCTTTAGCTTAGTGAATTAAGGGTTTTGTTCTAAATACGAAAATAATAAGTAAAAAGAAGTAAACCTAAATGAATCTGCTTCTTTACATGCATTGCATTTTAATGTCTTTGGTTTAAAAAAATCTGCAGGGTAAACTAAAGCAATATACAGTTTGAAAGGAATAATTCGTCAGCATAATATTAATGCAAGACATGGAATATTTCAAAGCTTTGAAACAACACCAGCATATATATATCAAAATATTTTTAATGTCTTTTCCACATAGACCTTCGTGTAATATTTGGGGAATTGGCAGAGTGGTGATTAAGAGTCATGGGAGGATTTCCACTTCTTTATCCATCAAGATAAATTAGCAAAATGCAATTTTGATAATGTTTTCACATTAGATGGAGAATGTCAGTGGCTAAGGGACTGGTGTTATGTGCACACCTGCCCACTTCTATCTTGTAACAAGAGCTAGACTGATGCCGATCCAAATATTCTCTTTTTTTAACTATGCTGATAAACCCATGGAATTGCCCCCTTCTGGGAATTCCGTACGCAAGTCTGGAGAACAAAAGCAGTTTCTGACAGCTAGATTACTAAATAACCTAAAGAATATAAGTCATTTTTTTCATGCATTATTTCACAAAAGGTATTGGATTGCAGATATTGGCAATAATATCACTCTAAGCTTTATAGAAAGCTATTTAACACTTCACAGGCACTTGCACACAGTGACATATGCATTTACACATACACTTATGGGTACACAGGTATGAAAATTAAGCCGAAGACTTAACGCCGCCTGGGGCGAAGTTTAAACTTCGCCGAGGGGGGGGGGGGGGGGGGGGGGGGGGGGGGGGGGGGGGGGGGGGGGGGGGGGGGGGGGGGG